>PVIJ01001902.1:67270-179329 GCA_004024925.1 Scalopus aquaticus
CCCCCCCCGCCCCCGCATAAAAACTCGCCTCCCTATTTGCAGGGTGCGACTTCACAGACCCCCGCCTGGGATCTGCGAACCTCACCCCGGAGTTGCTAATAAAGGCCTCTTTATCTTACATTCCTCTCTGCTTCTTTGCCTCTTCTATCACTGGACCTTACACTTAGAAGTATTGCTATAGAGTCATCTTTAAAGGACTATCTCATAATTGCTAGGTCTTTATGCTTAAACCAACATGAAAAACCTTGGAGGGTTATACATACATTCACCTACATTAATCATGTCACAGTCTCAACAACTTTCTAAGGTAGGTAAATTAAGGAAAGGAAAACAAACAAATTGTAAAATACTGTTACTTGTCCAAGTACATGCAGTAGGGAGGAGCAAACCCAACATCCATGAGATGCTCTCAGACTACGGTGGCCACAAGTGTAGGACTGAGGATCCACACTCCGAAAGCCAGAATCATGACCTCACCATATCTGAGGTGTGTGATCCCAGGTAAGTGATTTACTTCTTTGTGCTGTGTGGGGGATTTTCACTTGGACTGTATATTTATGTAAGGCATTCTGGAATAGTTGTCAGGTTCTGTGTTTGCTCTTATTTATTCTCCGTGTAATAGCATTTACTAATCTCCTGATTTGTTCTTAAGTAAAAGGAAAAGTCAATACCTTCTAGTTAATATCACTTACCTAACCTTTAAGTCAATACCTGGTAATATTCTATGATAGGGGAATAATCTGGGGAGAAGCAGCTGTTCTAGGAAGGCACTAAATATAAAGGTTAATAAATGTAATCACTCACTAGTGATAACACTGGTCAACACTGAGATTGTTACTGACTTAAAAAGGCTCTAATCTGTAGTATCTTGGTGTGCTGAACATGAATATAACTCTGAAAATTTTTTATTAGCACTCGTTTTGAAGATATTTCATATAATTCATTTTATATGTTTCACCGTGTCAATTTATCCAGTAGGACTGCAACAACATCCTAAATCAGCCTAGAATGATGTAATATTGCATCACATTGCATAATACCATCACGCACACATCATCCAGAGTTGATTGCATCATCAAGACTCCAACAATGGAATCTTCTAGAAGATGTCACAATTACTTTCTATTGAAAGCACCACCAGCAGTTGGAGCCTTTCTTCAGAAAGGAAAGTACTCTGGTATTCTGTTCTGCTATTGAGGGCCTCATGAATGCCTTAGAAATCACTCATGACTCACAAGAATGGAGTTTATTTCTAGACTCTTCGAAACTGAGTCTTAACGCTGTGCTTTTGCACAATGGAAACCATCTTCCATCTATTCCAGTAGCGCATGCTGTCCACATGAAAGAGACATACAATAACGTAAAGCAGCTACTGAATTCCATTGAGTACAAGTACGGCTGGCACATCCATCTGTAGTGATCTGAAGCTAGTTGCCCTTTAAAGGGGACTGCAGCAGGGATATACATAATACATGTGTTTCTTATGTGAGTGGGATAGCCGAGCAAGTGAATTGCACTACTTGTGGAAGGAATGGACTTGCAGACAAAATGTAGTAATTGGAGAGAAGAATATCCAGCACCCAGCTCTGGTGGAAGCTCACAAAATCCTGCTACCACCCCTTCACATCATACTAGGTTTGATGAAGAATTTCATGAAAGCCATGGACCAGATCTCGCCAGCTTTCCGCTATCTGCATGGAAAATTTCCTCGACTCAGCGAAGCAAAGATTAAAGAGAGAGTTTTTGTGGGTCCTCAGATCCGAGGGCTTTTCAAAGATGACCTATTCAACAACTTGTTGCAGAGTGATGTGAAACAAGCATGGAATGCTTTTCGCCTAGTGTCTACAAACTTTCTTGGGAATGTTAGGGCAGAAAACTACAAGGAACTAGTAGAAGACATGCTGATGCAGTATCAGAAACTTGGCTGCAATATGTCTCTAAAGATCCACTTCCTTCATTCCCATCTGGATTTTTTCCCTGAAAACTGTGGTATGGTTAGTGATAAACATGGTGAACGTTTTCATCAAGATATCGCATCAATGGAACAAAGATACCAGGGAAAATGGTCCACTCCCTCCAATGCTGGCTGACTACTGCTGGACACTCCCCAGAGATGCTCCTGAACAGCTGTACAAGCTACAAGTGAAAAAATCTAAGAAGTAGTCTATGACTTGATTTTTTACGGGTATTAACCATAGGTCTATTACTATTGGCATGCATTTCATGATGTAAGCATCCATTTATTGCAGATTACAAAAAATACTAGAGCTAAAATTAGAATTTGTCATATTCGTGTTGAGCACATACAAATTGATAGGAAATGACTAATTTTATTTCAGTAACATGACTTTTGTAAAAATTTGTTGACCAGTGTAACCTATCACAGGTCCAAAAGCCACCTGCTCTTGGAATGTAAATGAGCAGCCTTTTAATTCTCTGAGCTGTTCATGCCCCATTCCCCCGTTATCTTTAAGCAATCATTTATCCACCCTTTTAAAAGTATGTTTTAAGACGCTCTTTCTCTATTGCCTGGACATAACTCAAGAATTTAGTCCTCATTTATTTCCAATGATTGACATGCAAAAAATGATTTTATTATAATGTGACTAGAAATAAAGTTCCTAATGAAAAATGTTTCCTTGCAGCAATGTGGTTTTAAATGAAAAGGTACAATAATGCTCTTAGAAGTGTCTGACAAGTCTTTTGTGTGATTATATGTCCCCTTACTTATTCTTACCCATTAATCCCTTAGAATCATGCCTGCATCCTTGCTTACAACTGTTTTCAGTGAATTAACACAATATCTAAGGGCCGCAGCATGCAAAACTGTGATTCCACTGGTCTCCTAAATTGTAATAGGTCTCAATAAAGGTTCATCTAAGGAAAAAATCTTGGAGAGAATCTTAGCTCTGTAATGTTGGCAGGGGTTTAGGACATCTGAGGTATTTGGAAGAGGCTACAGGTTCTTGGGACAAACCCAGTTATTGTCCAAGGGGTAGAGGAATAACTGAGGGCTTCAGAGACAAAGGTGAGGAGTCTTCCTCCTCACTCCCCTTCCCACCCCATCCAGCCCTTGTGCTCTCATTACCAACCATATTTGTTTTCATTTGGATTATTTTGTTTTTGACATAGCTTAGTTATCCATTAATCTCTATTATTTGCACAAATATGAGGTTGATTTTTCCAAAAATATAAGGGAACCATGATTCTCAAATTTTTTCTTCTCCAATTTTTTCCATTTGATGTTTCTGTGTCTACATTTTCAGATTGAATTTTTCATCCTCCACAGAAAGTACAACATTGCGTCTTCAAGTTCTTTAATTCATTCCAAGATTGTTTGATTCTAGATAAAGAACTTGTTTTTCAGGTAGGAATCACTTACCTTAAATAAACTGTCCTCTTATTGTAGTGACCAGCCTGGTTACTAATAAAATCTGTGAACACGTGGCATCATTAGAACACAGCATGGATTGCTTCCCCGTCTTTCTTTAAAAGAACTGCCTGTAGGCGATGGCCATATTGGGAGAACAATGGTAGAGATAGCTTTCTACAGACAACTGTATTTGATACAAAAAGCCCTCAAATCTCTGAGCCAAACCCAATTTACACTGTGCTGAGGAATTAAAAAAACACCCAAGAGAGTTCAGAATGGAATTTACCTGGTTTAGATGCTTAAGTTTAGATTTTACACCTAATGTTCAACAGAAGGGATATGATTATATTTGTTGATATAAAATATAGGGTATACTATTAGAAAGCTGTGAAGGTAAATTTTTAAAGAATTTTAAAAGTATATATGTGTACATACATAATCATTATATATTTATATGGCTACATAAATGTGTATTACAAAAGGAAATACAAAAATATATTAAAAGGGGTTATATTTAGTGGTAGAGTTTTATAGTTCTCCTTTTCTTCATTTTTACTGAAATATATACCCTTTTTCTTAACATTCTGTAATGACCAGGCTTACCTTCCAAAGCAAAACTTCAAATTTTTTTTAAAAGGCTATGAATGTATACGATTGAAAATTATTTAAATGTAAATGCTTTTCAAATGATTTAGATCTCTGATAAATCCAAATGTCTATTCTAATAATGATTTCTTTTAGCCACTAAACTGAAAATATCTGAAATATCCTATTTTCCCCCTTAATACTTGTATATGTCTTTGGGTATAATAAAAATTTATAGTTTTATATATTTATTCATTTTACCTTATGCTTTTTATTTGCTACTTGTTTAGTGATTTATTCAATTATAGCAATCTTGAAGTATAAACATGTTACAAAATATTAGTGACCCTGGAAATCTTTGCTACCAAGAATTCCAGAATGTGAACTCTGTATCCATAATTTTAAAACTATGCTTTTCCTTAACAAAGATCAACTTCAACTCAGAGTTGCTGAAATTGACTCCTACTGCTATTCACTAATACTATTTTGAAGGAGATGGTAGAAGTGAAATGACCAGCTTCACAATTAGAGTACTTAAAATATCTTAATACTTTAATGTATACCATTTTCCTGCTTCCTATGGTAATAATTATGGTACATTGCCAAGAGGTCAGAAAAAGCATACGGTTAGTTTATAATAATTATAAAGATACAGAGGCCTACACAACATTAGTTTCCATAGATGCTAAGGGCTTGTTGTTGAGCCTCTGCCTCAACATTACCTCAGGAAGTAGGAAGTTCAGGCCTTACTGAGGCAGCACATTGGATGCTGGTCAGTGCTAATTATTAGTCTTATATTCACATCTATTACCACAGGTTCTGCTCCTACAGTTATAACTGTTAGTTTCATTACATTTACATAGAGTATTCTACTCATTTGATCTTTATAAAAACCCTTTGAAGAAGATAGACCAAAGACAAGCCCCATTCTTTTTTTTTTACTTTTTTTTATTATTATAATATTTTTTACATTATTGTGTATTCCCCATAGATTACCCACCACCAATTCACCCGTGAACCATCACTATAGTCCCTTGTGCTCTTTACTACCCCTTTTTGAGCCCTTATCCTCCGCCTTCCTTGTTGGATGTCTCTTTCTTGTTTGGTTCACCTATATTCCAGTTATAAGTGAAACCATTCGATATTTTTCTCTTTCTTTCTGGCTTATTTTGCTGAGCATGATCCCTTCTAGCTTCATCCATATTGCTGTGAATTGCATATGTTTATTTTTTTTTTGAATGCTGAATAGTATTCCATTGGGTATATGTACCACATCTTAATCTAATCATCTATTTTTGGGCATCTGGGTTGTTTCCATATCTTAGCTATTGTGAACAATGCTGCAGTAAACATACGGGTGCATGTTTCTTTTTGGATTACTGTTTTTGTGTCCTTTGGGGAGATTCCCAGAAGTGGTATTCCTGGGTCGTATGGAGGCTCCATTTTTAGCAATTTGAGGAACCACCATACAGTTTTCCATAGTGGTTGGACCAGTTTGCATTCCCACCAGCAGTGTAGGAAGGTTCCACACCCTCACCAACATTTGTTGTTCCCTGTTTTGTTAATACATGCCATTCTTGCTGGTGTAAGGTGGTATCTCATTGTGGTTTTTATTTGCATTTCCCTGATTATGAGGGATGTTGAACATTTTTTCATGTGCCTGTTGACCATTTGCTCTTCTTTGGAGAAGTGTCTTTTAAGTTCTTCTGCCCATTTTTTTACTGGATTTTTTGCTTTGCTTTTGTTGTCGTGTGAGTTCTTTGTAGATTTTTGTGATCAGTCCCTTGTCTGTTGTATGGAGTGCAAAAATTTTTTCCAAGGCTGTTTCTTTGTTTTGATTAATGTTTCTTTTGCTATACAGAAGCTTTTCAGTTTGATGTAATCCCAGCTATTTTCTTTTCCTTCACTATACTTGAGACAAGCCCCATTTTAAATGAGAAGACAGACTCTAACTTGTCCAGGATTACAGTTAGTAAATACTGACTTAAATTAAATAAAAATCCTAGATTTTATAGATATAGATTAAAAGTTTTCTTCTATATAAATTACGCTGCTCTTCATTAGAAATTTTTCTTGTGCTGAACCAAAATTCACTTCCCTGGAATTCTTCCCCATGTCACTCTCCATCTTCCAATTTATGTTTCAGCTCCAACTCCTTTGATTCTGATATAGACTTTTTTGAAGGAACTTGATTAACCAAATTCTTCAGGAGATTAAGCAGAAACCAGAAAAACTCTATAATATATCTATATCTTTTTTAATTGGATTCAGTTACTAGAGAAAGAAATTCCAAAAAAAACTATGACTTAGCTTACTCTCTCACAAGAAGAGTGGAGATAAGTCATCAAGGGTTGGCAGCACAACTTCCCAAACTATTGTACTAGAGAACACTAAGAAGAGTTAGTTGAGTGGACCTCAATAGAGAGAACCTTTATCTAATAAGGAACTTGTATTCAGAATCTAAATAAGCACATGAAAAGTTACTCAACAGTGTTCATCATTCATGAACAGCAGATTAAAAACAAAATGAGATGCTACTACATACAACCACAGTATCGAAGATTCAAAAGATTGACAACATCAAGTGTTGCTGAGGATATTAAGCAACTGAAACTCTCATACCTTACTGGTAGGGATCCAAAGATATAGCCACTTTGAGAAACAGATTGGACATTCCTTATAAAGGCAAGTAGATTTTTACCATATGACTCAGCAATCCCTCTCCTAGGTACTTCCCCAAACAAAATGAAAACATACTTCTACACAAGACCTATAAAAGGACAACAGACAGAAACACTTAAGAAATACCTTGGTTTGTTGTTGTAAAGACTAGGATTTGGAGGTCACTGGAAGGTTAAGTGTAAAAACTAAGTTGCAGTTAAACAGACCACACACCTGGTATATCATGCTAAAGCTTCAGAGATTTATATTTTTTGGTAAATGGGTAACATCTACAACCAGATTTTGGCAGAATAAGGCAAACAGACAGATGTTGAGATAAGATAGAAAATAAAATATTGATTCAAAGAAAACTATTTGATATCTTGTCAAGGAATCCTAATTTGTGCAGATAGGTTTAGAAGTCAAAGAAAGTCAGAGAAAAACACAGTGACATTTATTAGAATTTTCCAAATCATGTGATTTAAGTATGTAAGAGAGGTGAGACCCATGAGTGTATTTGACATTTCTGTATGTTTGTATTAGATGTACATTTTCTCTTTCAATGTTCAGTGTACACATTGTTGAAGTCAGAGAAGTATTGAGTATTTTGACATTATCAGAAACAGGATACTTTTTCAAGTAATTAAGATTAGCTAGAGAGGGGCCTCCCTGGTGGCGCAGCGGTTGAGCGCTGCGCTGTGGAGCTGTCGGCAGCGCATGATGTGGGTTCAACGCCCAGCCGGGGAGAATCCCACATGGGGCAGCAGACCTCTCCTGCCTTGCCCGCTGCTCCACTCAGCAGTGTATTTCTGATCTGCCTGTTCTGCTCCCCACTCTGTCTCTGGTGAACCCTCTCGCTGCCCCACGCCTCTGGCCTGTACCCCAGCTTGTCTGTATAAATAAATTTAAAAAAAAAGAAATAAACTTTGAAAAAAAAAAGATTAGCTAGAGAAAAAGAAAGCACTGTTTCTTCTGTCAAAAACATTTTAACTCTTTTACTTTACAATATACCTTCCTAACATGAAGCCAAGAAGTTTAACATACAAACAAATGACATAGGGTTCATTGATCACCCCACAACTTAAGAAAGTAAAATGTTTTGCTGGACAGAGCCCATCAGGATGGTTGAAAACAGGAGTGCCCAGATGGAAATTAAAAGTAGGAAGAAAAGCTGGATTATGATCAGTAGGGAAAACTTGGAACCAAATAACTGGATAAGGTAATTAGCAGAATTGTAATAAAGCCAAGGTACATAAATAGAGGCATACTGACAGCTGCAGCCTGTGCACCATTTTTCCTTGGCAGTCCTGAGTGCTCTGCCTGGACCTGTAGAGACTAACAGAGGTAACCAGGTAATCACCTTGGAAGAAAGGGAAGTATGTCTAAGGGAATGAACAACAAACAGGGGACAAAAGAGTAGGCACAACACAAAGAATCAACTCCAGTAGGTTATAACCTCTTCTTTAAAAGCTCAAGCCCCACTTGGTCTCATTTAGTTTGTGTCTTTCACTCTAAACTCAGCTATGGACTCTGCCTAATGTGTTCAGCTAATCCATTTTGTACCCCAGTTCTGGTTACTAGGCTTTTATTGTAAACCAAACCCTAGCGCCCATTTTGACTTAATCCAGAGTAAAAACAGGCCAGCTTTGATTCATGCATCATTTGTGTCATTTTCTGTTAGTTTTTTTGATACTTCAGGCTGTTCAGAACTTTCTTGGCCTTTGCCAGTCCCGCTTTCATTGAATGGAATCCTGACTCTGAGTAATGAGCAATTAGGTATAATTCTACTGCCAAAGAAGTTTTACTAGCTATAATTAATGTCAAATAATAAAGAATTATTAAGTGGTGTGCATATCAATAGTGAATTAACATTCAAAGTACTGTTTTGATCCTCTTGAAAAAACTGAAAGAATATTTTACTTTACCCTAGCAATGATGAACATTCAGAAATGATATATTCTGTCAACTACCTCAGGGCGAAAAAATAATGTTCTACAATTATTATCTTTGTATCCATGATTTAAGTAGATATAGTAATAATGATAAGAAAATTATTAACAAAACCAGTTGGAACTCACAAGTAATAATGAAACAATGAAAGATTATGAAGACTTGCATTTATTAAGGAAATTAATCAATTACAGGCTAACACATCAGAACAAGTAGATACTGGATGGACCTCTTCTTCCTAACACAAACACATGGACTGAATAGAACAATGGAATTTCTGAATGTGCTATTAAGCTAGAGACTAACAAGAAAATCTCTCTGGACTATAGAAATAAAGGAATGGAAAATTTAGGACAATGATTAACAAGCAGAAGCCGAAGTCAATATAGCTCACATCTTAGGGTAACCAGAGGGTTACCACATGGGGTACTAGTTAGCTTAAGTCAGGATTGCTTTTCACCTAGTGTTTCAGAGTAATTAATAATAATGCCCCCTTCCAATTTTCAAAGTGTCTTTATTTAGATGACAAGCTAAAGTTTCTCCTAGCCCATGAACATGTTGAAAGTAGACATGCTAAAGAGTAGGGACTGCTGATGAATATGAATGAAGAGTGTCCTGGCCAAAAGACCTAACTGTAAACTTCCTGCATAGCACCATGAGTCATAAAGAGTTGACCTTTCCAGGAAATGGAAAAGCTTCAGCCACTCACCCTACCTAGGAAGCCATAAGAAAACCTGTATAGAAAAGAAGTCACCCACAGGAAGCCAGCACCTCAGTCTGTATAGCTAGCAAGTTCAAATTCATTCTTTCTCTTTGGTTCCAATGATCCTAAATTGAAATGTTTTCATTACAACTGATCTAGATATGGTAAAACCCATGTAGTCTAGGCAGTGGCAAATGTAAAACTGACCGGTGGTTAAATTCTACACTTATACAACATAAGCAAATCAACTGTTACTAGAGATGAATATACAGTTAGAGATTGTAATCTGTCTGAGGAAATGAATCACTGTGAGAAAGTATTAGCAGTTACAACAAATGGAAGAAGTTGAACACCAAGGACTAGGCAAAGGCTACAATCTAGCATGAAAGATACTTTGAAATAAATATTTATAAGGAAGAAAGGAATATAAATCACAATGAAAGAACAAGGCATTACCTTAAATAAGAGCAAGCATATTTGCAAAAGAACCAAACAACCTTTCTGCAAATAAAACATATACTCATAAATTAAGAATGTGGATAGATTTCAAATCTCTTATTTAACTAGTTTATCTAAATCTTTGGTGTCATGTTAGTTAACTCTGGAGATTAACTCTTTCATAAACGGAAGAAAACTAATTCCCTCCACTCCTGAAATTGTACTTGGACATTAAAATCCTTTCTTTCAAATCTATAAGAAACAAATGCAAAATAGCAGTGGATGTTCTACAGGAGTGAGATTCTCCAAATAAGTCACAATTAGGTACATATTTCTTAAGACTCTAACACTCATGTCAAGAAGCAATTTAACAATCAATACAAAAGATACAGAAGAACTGCAATACTTCAACACCCTTTCATTAACTGGAGAGACTGAGGCGTCTTTTAAAACTAAAAGAGCATAAAGTTAGGCACAAAATAACAAAAATACATTTTCTTTTCTTTTTTTTTAAGATTTATTTATTTATGCATACAAGCTGGGGTACAGGCTAGAGGAGTGGGTCTGCAAGAGGGTTCACCAGAGACAGAGGTGGGAGCAAAACAGGCAGATGGACAGAAATACACTGCTGAGGGGAGCAGCAGGAGAGGCAGGAGAGGTCTGCCGCATCATGTGGAATCTCCCCGACTGGTGTCAAACTCGCGTCACCCACCGCTGCTGACAGCTCCACAGCTGCTGACAGCTCCACAGCGCAGCACTTAACCACTGCACCACCAGGGAGGCCCCCAAAATACATTTTCAAGTAAAAAAGTGTCAGCATCCTTATGCCTATCTGATGGCATAAACTCTGGAGGAAATACAGGGAAAAGGTCCCTTTCCAAAAATAACTACCAGGCATCTTAGAATCTCCCAGATTTAATGTGCAAATAAACACTAAAGAGGATGATTAGATAAAAAGGATAACTATAATTGTATTTGTCCTAAATAAGTCTTTTTATGGATAAGATGGATTAAGAGTAATGATATACTTTGTAAGGTGCTGATCATATAGGTTTATACCACCACATTTTAAACATCTAAATTAAATAAACTTTGACATACTTTTAAAAAAGTCTCTCACCTATATGCAGAGTATAAGAAAACAAAGGAAATGAATGCATAAAACAAAATAACAACAAAGTAAAAAACTTTGACAACAGAACTGAGGTTCCCAGAGGGGAAATGGATGGGCCTAATTGATAGCAGTGCTTTTTGTTTGTCTGCTTTATTATTTGTCTAGCAAATTTATTAAAAGATAAAACTAAAACAATTCTTTTTTTTCTCCAGTAAATATTCTTAACAACTTTACTAATAAGGTTTAACTATTATCATCATCCAAACAGAATCTCAACTTGGTAGTTGGAACAAACTCTAAAGGTATGAAATTCAATTAAATTGTCCTCACAGTTAATATTATTCTAAGATACTAAAAAGCCTAATTCTATGGATTAAAATTTTACTGTTTTCTTATGAAGTTGAGAGACTGACTACACAGACTATATGGTTATACCATATAGAAGATATATAAATAGAATTTTAACATGAAGTCTACAGCAATCTGCCCAGGAAACCAATGGTCTTATCTAAAATAGCCCAAGAAGTCAGCCTACTTGCTATGTTACACTTGCAGAAAACCAGATTGCTGTCTCTTAAGACAATCCAGGAAGTCAGACAATAACTGCAACAGTCTGCCCAAAGTGGCTAGTTCTTGACTGCATTCCTGATGTTTGTCCCAGCTTTTGACTGAGAAGGAAGCACAGAAAGTCACATATGTGTGCCCTGACCAAACCCACGGATACCTCACTTCTGGTTAGACTGCTTTTACTGCCCCTTTCCAAGAGTATCCAATCAGAGTATACCTGAATACTTTTTTCCACCAAAATTTTTGTCTGCTTGCCTTTGAGATTCTGCCAAAATTCAGATGATGGTAACCTAGCGACTCCATTTCTATAGCAAACATGGAATAAATAGCCTCTGCTTTTCTCATCTGGTTGGTCTTTATTTATCTTCACAAACCCAAGCAAGAAAGTATTGCTAGTATTGTTAGTTCATAAAAAGTTAATAGCCAACACTTACTGAGCCTTTATCATGACCATGTGCTAGTGGATTAACTAATTTAATTTCCCAGTAGATATAACAAAGTCTTCTAAAATTGGCTCTATTGCTATATTCGTTTTACAGAGAAAGGAACTAAGGCTGACAGTCATTGAGTGACTTGTTTGATCTAGAAGTAATGAGCAATGAGTGAGGAGTAAAAGATAATTTGATTCCAAAGAGGATAACTCTTAACAACTAAAACAAATTCATCTTGAAGTAATGGAAATAGGTGCATTTTTAAACTGCTTTCATAAGAAAATAACACAAAACTAACCTCGTGCTTCTTGTGTGCCAGCAAGCACAGGGCAGGTTCACAATTGATTCGGGCAGATGGACAAGGGGAATCTGGGAGCCCTCAGTGGATTTTACAGACCTTAATAGTCTCAGGGAATCAGGTACCCAGGTACACCAGGCAGGGAGGCTGGCATGCAAGGAGGCAGGCACAGGCCGGGCAGGGGGTAGGGCTGGGAGGCAGGCAGACAACAGAGCCTTCCAGACCTCCACCCCCCATGAATCTTTACCCTTTCTCAGGGCTCTCTCTGGAGTTCTTTCGTGGTCTTGCCTCTTCTGTAGTCACCTGTCCTCTCATAGTCATGCTCCAGTATCCCTGGCCTTTAGGCTCAGGTGTGCAAAATTACACGTGTGCACACCCATGCTCCAGGTGTTCACAATCAGGCACATGTGCTCCAAGCCCACGCTCCCAAGTGCCTTTTGCATCAGCATGATCAAGGCCGCGGGTGAGAGACACAGAGGCTAGTCGCTCAGAAATCCTGAGTAATGCACTTACTCAACAGCTTCCACCTTGCAGCTGGTAATAAAACACCGTATGATAGAAGAGGAAGAGAACTTGGAATTCATTTATAGATTATATAAGATGCAGAGATGTGAGGTAACTTGCCTAATGTTTTTTTATAGATTACGCAAGTGAGACTTGGAGAGGTAAACATAACTTACCTAATATATATCTACTTATCAGACAAGACAAAGATTGCAATTTTAAACGGGTGACCAGGGCGAGTCTTACTGAAGTGATAAATTTGAGTAGACTAAGGAAGTGAGGAAGTTAGCCATGTGGACATGGTGAGAGTATGTTCTGGGCAGAGGGAACAGTCAATGAGAAATTCCAAGAACTTGCATGTTATTTCTGGAGAACAGCATGGCGGGGAGGGGGGGGGGATGATAATAAAAGGTAGAACTGTAAGTGTAAACTGATATGTGTGAGTAGAGGAGTTTTTGACCACTGAATTAACGTTCTCAACTAAATAAAAACTACACATTTTCCGTTTACATTACAATTGTGTATTAGGTCAAAAAAGTGAGAACGGTTCTCTCAGATTTTAATTTATGAATATCAGAATAAAAAGTGGTTTGAAGCTCTAATTTGTTTGTAAATTATATCAAATATGCAGAAATTGCAAGTGAATTTATGTTAATTATTTGAATCACATGCAGGAGGTCCTTAAATAGGTATTTTGTCATTTAATCTGTAGTGCTGAGGGTGAGGAGGGAGGGGATCTTCTAGGACATTCATGATGTGATTCTAATACTCAGCCACGCCTGAGAAACACTAATCTGTATGTGTGAAATGTAGATGGATTTTCTCATTTTCCTTCCAAAGTAGTGTGCCTACAATGCTCCCCCTTATAAGACTTGGTGGTGGCCGTGGTGGTGTTTTTCTGTTTCTTCTTATCTTGCAAGGATAGCAGGGTGGGCTTGTACAAGTGCAAGTCAAACAATGGAACAAAAATACCCCTCCCCATTTAAAACAAGGAAAAAACTAATTTTTCATAAATTGATAATTGGGTTTCAGAGCATAGACCTAGAAGACTGTTCTATCCTTGAAGGGTTATCTCATTGCCCCAACCAAAAACAACTAATGGAAGACAGAAATAATATATGCCTGACTAATGCAGGGCTGCTTTGTTTTATTGCAGTTCTGTTCCCAAATGCAAATTACACCCTATTTCAGCAGAAAGCAGCCAATACCACTCTATCGACTTCCACTTTCAAGAATACTTTCTTTGTTCTCAACCCCATTCCACAAACCAATATAAACTCTTTTCCTGACATAGACAGGCAGATTTGACTATTTTTCTCCTGCTGGCTCCTTGCTTGTCAATGTGCAAAAACTTTCTCTGCTCCAAACATCAGTGCTTTAGCATTTCATTTTTTTTTAATTGTTATTTATGTCTTTTACATTTTGTATTCCGGTTGGGTAGCCCACCACCAATTCACCCATGATCCACTCCATGGTCCCTTGTATTCTTTTCTATTCCATTTTGTGCCCTTATCCGCCCCTCCCCCCCCACCCCCCGAGTGTCTCTCTCCTATTTGGTTTCCCTATAGTCCTGTTATAAGTGAAACCATTCGATATTTTTCTTTTTCTTTCTGGCTTACTTCACTGAGTATGATTCCCTCTAATTCCATCCATGTGGCTGCAAATTGCATGTGTTTATCTTCTTTGAATGCTGAATAGTATTCCATTGTGGTATGGAAGCATTTCAGTTTTAACTGCACCTCAGATAAACCTAATTTTGTAAGTTCGATAACACAAGTGATCTTGGTTCTACAGATCACTTCAGTGTCATCACTACCTGGCACTCTCAAATGACAAAATACTCTCCACAGAACTCCTAGGACCACTCTTGGCCACTCTCTGGAGGGAAGAGCCAGGGCAGGTCAAATTTTTCCTGCTGCCCCAAACAGTCTAGTGTGTTTGTGTGGTTCATTATAACACCACAAAACAAGACTGGGCATGGGTTTCAGATGACTGCAAAGTTTGTGTTAGATAATGAAGATCTAAGAAGAAAAGTGAGAGAAGTGTTGGCATCAATTCCCTAATAAAAAATGTTAAGAACAAGGCTATCTAATATTCAATTTTCAAATAGTGGCATTGCCATGGGAGAACATATTCTGTCTCTTCAAATCTTTTCATTTATGTGTGCCTATCACATTTTATGAATGAATGAATTCAAATGGACTGAACACAAAAAAGCAACAAACCTCAAGCCATCTTTTCCCAATTCCTCCAATCTTGTTCCCTAGAGGTAAAAGTATTTACCTCATTATTACCCACCTATCTCTAATATGCTTAGGCTGCTAATTCTGAATGTAGCAAAGTAAGGTAAGGAATTTATTGAATTAACCGTTCCCATTTTTCCCCTCCTGCAGCACCTAAATTATATCACTACTGTTAGTTTTCTATTGATTACATTTGTGATGCTAAATAACATAAACCTATATTTTCTGTTTCAACTGTTAAGAAGATTCTCTTCACTTTGTCAAATATAAATTTTACATCCCATCTTCTTCAAGTTCTTGTTCCCTTTCACATTATCATGGTTAATTGTTTCCTAAGCATAGTTATGTGATTCTTTGTAGGTGGGCTATAAATTTGAAAATCAGCAGACAATATTTAAATGTTTACAAAACAATGTTCACTGCCCCAACAAGTTTTATTCTATAACTACACTTGGTTTTTTGTATTTTTTTTTCTTTTGACATGTACTCCCACACCTACTGGACTTTTGTCTTGAATTATCCACTTTCAAGGAATCATTAGAGTAGGTTCTCTCTTAAGGTCCTATATATCCTGAGACTTGCCATCACTGTTTTTATGAATTCTACTGTTTACAGATCAACATACTTAGAAGACAGAAGGTTCACAAAGTAAACGTGTGGGAATCCAGGAAAAATCATTAGGGCTATTTAGATAAGGATTAAATGCTCATTCCAGCCCAAATTATTACAGTTAAACAAAACAAGTAGAAAAAACCCTCAAGAACAAACATCACTGAAGGTTCGTTTACATAATAAAATCACTGCCCAAAGGGGTGCGTGGCTACTATTTTCCAAACATGCAACACAGGAAGAGGGATAATCTAGTCATGAAATTATACTGAGCCTGCATAACCAAGATTATGAAATTCTGCCCTGCCCAAGTACCAACAATCTTAGAAAAATCCTAACTCCCTATAGAAAAGCTGATACTTTAGGAAACCTCCCTCCACTTCCTAACTAATTTGAGTAATTAAATCCTCTTTGCCACGCATCTATGACCTGGCCTGGCCAACTGGGGAACACCAGTCACATACATGATGAACCCCTTATGTTCTTTGACACAATTTGTTCCAATTTCTTGGATAATTTTCTTGTTTGACATTCTCAAGTAACACACTAAAAAAACTAAAAAAAAAAAAAAGAGCATTGGAAACTAAAGCTTTCTGTTTCTATTTAATTTTCTTCTCTATCCTGCTCCAATATTCTATCCACAGTTAAGTGGTATAGAATTCCAAGTTCAGGGCCTCCCTGGTGGCGCAGTGGTTGAGCGCTGCGCTGATGCGAGTTCGACGCCCAGCCGGGGAGATTCCCACATGGTGTGGCAGACCTCTCCGGCCTCGCCCGCTGCCCTCCTCAGCAGTGTATTTCTGATCTGCCTGTTCTGCTCCCCATTCTGTCTCTGGTGAACCCTCTCGCCGCCCCACGCCTCTGGCCTGTACCCCAGCTTGTCTGTATAAATAAATAAATCTTTAAAAAAAAAAAGAATTCAAGTTCAAATTTCTTTCCCTTTGGAACTTTCAGGGCATTGTCTCTTAATACCTAGCCTGCTGCTGAGAACCTTATTGCCAATCTGATTACTTTATGGAGGATCTGTATCTACTAGTCTTAAATTATATGACAATTAAGTATATGATATGCACACACAGATGTTTGCCTACCCAGTACTCAGGTCTTCTACACTTGTAGATTCATGTTTCCCTTTAGCTCAGCAAAAATTTTCTTCTTTTTTTTTTTTTTAAGATTTTTGTTTTTTATTTTATTTATACATACAAGCTGGGGCACAAGCCAGATGCGCGGGGCGGCGAGAGGGCTCACCAGAGACAGAGTGGGGAGCAGAACAGGCAGATCAGAAATACACTGCTGAGGGGAGCAGCGGGCGAGGCAGGAGAGGTCCGCCGCACCATGTGGGATTCTCCCCGGCTGGGCGTCGAACTCGCGTTGCCGCTGCCGACAGCTCCACAGCGCAGCGCTCAACTACTGCGCCACCGGGGAGGCCCAAAAATTTTCTTCTTGTACAGTAAATTTCATGCAACCATTTACTCTATTTTTGGAACTTCTGATGTTAAACACCTCAATTCTGTATGACTTGTCTTTTCTCTCATATTTTCTGTCTCTGACAACTATTTGTGACCTCTTGCACTTACCTGGAAAGATGATAAAGTGTTGCGTGTCAGATATAGTTCTGGAGTCAGCAGCCCAAGTTTGTGTCTTGGCAGGCAGTAACTTTATCACAAATCGGCAGCAGCGCCCTTGGTGACCTATGTTTGCAGTGTGACTGGTTATTTTTCTCACAGTTTTGTTTCTTCAACCATCCTATGATTTTCCAAGACATGTAATACCATGTAAGAAATTATTTTTTTCCTTATCAATTGTGAATTCTAAGTTCTGTTCTCTGCAACTGAACCCGTTACAATATTCCACAAGAACAAATCACACTTTTAGCAAGTATTCTCCTTGGTGTTTTTCTTTCTGTCCCCTTAGTTCAAAACTGCCTAATCAATCATCATCTTCAGTTCCCAGGACCAGTTTTTGTCCTCAATTTTCTATGCAGTCAGGGAAGTATTCCTACTATTTGCCATCTAGACAGACTACTGAACTAATGAAAATTCCAAACTAACAGTTAAACAAGGTATTCACTGTACCAGAAAGCATTGATGGCTATCAATAATGGGTATCTGAAAGGTATCTGGACTTAAAAGAACTTCAGTAAAGGAGGAACTGTTTTTCTATAATGTGTTCTATACCTTCTGAGTCCCAGAGCAAGTTAGGGTTAATTAGGCAGCTTCAGGGACAGTCAGGTAGGGACTTGGAGACAGAGATAAGGGCAGTAAATTCTGCCCACCAGACATACTTCAAAGACGAGGTCACAGGCCCAGGGAAGCTAATGGGAACAGATAATTTCAAGGCTAAAATTTCATCAGGAGAGTAAATGTTGACAGACCTTAGAAGAAAAACTCTAAGATAGGAGATGGGAAAATGGGCACATCTGCCCGGAGGAGGATAGCCACTGGGAGAAAGAGCCAATCACAAAATAGAATAATGAGCTTATAGAATAGAGAAAAAAAGGTTTAAATAACCCTAGACATAGGCCTATAGTGGCACCTTCGCCCCACCTTGGCAACTTTGCCTTGGAGTCTTCGCTTTTGTTCTTTTCCTTTCCTAATAAACTGTTTCTTACTTTATTGAATAAAAATTTGCTTCTCTTTGCTTACTTATCTAAAGGTCTTCAAATTCCTTTTTACTGCTTCGTGAGACAAGAACCTGTGGTGGTTCAAGGGTTAACAGCGCAAACAGGCTTCACTTCTATAATTGATTTTTATACTACCAACTACATGCGAAATAGTCCATCAACAAATTTGCCTACTTATAAAATTCACATGTTTCTAATAGGTTTTTATTAAGTTTTGTTTGCTTCTATACTTCTATAGAAAATGGAGAATGCTTAGTTTGAGCTGCCAAAACAAAATGCCATAGACAAGGGTGGTTTCAGACAAGACACTTAATATTCTCACAGTTCTGAAGGCCCGGAAGTCTGGGTTCAAAGAGCCTGCCAATTTGGTTCCTGGTGAGAGCTCTCTTCCTGGTTTTCCCCTTTCTTCTATGTTCTCGCCTGGTGGAAAAAGAAAGTTCCTTTTTTTTTTTCATAAGGTACCAGCTCTGCTAGATTAGCACATTATGACTTCACTTGCCAGTAATTACCGTTTTTACAGCCCTACCTCCAAAAATAGTCATATTGAGGGGTTAGAGCTTCAACATATGAATTTGAGGAAAGGAGCAAAATTCAATCCATTCTAGAATTTTGCTTGTAGGAAATGTGAAAATATTTACAAGATTATTATTGATAATAAAAATTAACATTTATTCAACGATTAACATAGACTCTGTGTTAAGTGTTTTGTATTTTATTATTTAATCTTCACAACCAAATGAAGTTCTGTTATCCTTTTATGATGAAGAATCAATGCGTAGAGATGCTAACTTGCCCAAGATCACACAGCACAGTGTGATCTGCAACATTCTCTTAGCTGCTATACTGTAACATAATGTAAAATGCTGGGATACCCACTGCCAACAAGAGATATTGAGCATTCTTTAGCCAGGCAACATTAAAAACCCAAAAGGTCTCATGAACTGGCAGTTTCTACTATAAGTTCCATTGGAAAAGTACTGTTGTGGGCACTGAAAGAAGATGGAGATTCTTCTATGTAGGCAGGGGAGTTGTGGATTACCCTCTCACCAACCTTATTGGAGCATCTTGTGCCACAATCTTCCCAACCAGGGGTTTTATTTTAATTTAAATAGCACCTCACCTACAATTTCAAAATAAAAATACAAAAACTATGATATGCCCTATTTGCTATAAAATCCCTATGTAGTCACTGGGGCCTGATTATAAGCATGTCACTATCAAGTATAAATTACTGATAAAATTCAAGAGATTTAAGTACAGAGAATAAGCCTAAAATGTGATATGCCCACTTTACAATTTAATGTGAAAACAGACAAGAAAACTCAAAGTGAAAAAGTCACAAAGGAAAAATTTGCAGTCTTTATAAACATCCTTGTATTTTAAAATATTTCAATTCTCTAGATTGTTACTGGTTTCAAAAATTTAGATCCTTTAATAGAATGTTAATACAAAAACAACTTCAGGTTTCTTTCTGAAACAATATAAAGTAAAACGAATGTGCAAAATAGTTCAACAAAGAGATAAGCAGAATTTAAAAAATAAAATGGTATATATACTCTTAGTTATAATTATGGTGGCAGGCTGAATCCTACAATTTTCCTATAAGCTCCAAAGAATCTAAAATACCTGCTAAAAGGAGTACAGGTGGAGGGTGACTGAAGCATGTGCACATACAGAGGTGTGAAAACGTACCCCCAAATTTATAGATACGTAAATGGCTGACAAAATGAGGGAAAAAATCTGCTAAGTATGCAAGTTTGTTCACTAACAACATTCAGAAAAACTTAGAGAAATTTAAAATAATATATTAGAAAACAAACATCTATTTAAAACTGCAAAACTATGTGGGGCTTTTATGGGAGCCGGTCTAGAAAGCCTTTTTAACAGCAGATGCAATCACTCTTCCTAGGTTTCCAGGCCCCCACCCCCTTGTTTTTTAACAAGCATCAAAGAGGGACACCACTCGGTACTCTTCTTGCATCACAAACGCTTGAGAGAACTTTTAAAATACTCGTTCCTGTCCTTGCCGATCCCCGAAACAGACTGAGGCGAGATTGAGCACTAGAAGTTTTAACGAGCTACGCAGGGGATTCGCAATCTCCCAGGATGTTTGTGAGCCACTTAAAAGGGAGGCTGGCCCCACTCAGGGAGCCGGACATCCACAGTCAGAACCACCGGGGGCGGGGCCGGACACCTGTGCATATGCGTGAGCACCCCAAGTTTGCGAATGAGGGATCTACGGCGATGAGCGCGGGGAGGCTTCGGGCATCTGACCCGAGCGAGCACGAGGCAAGGGGCTCCCGTCGGTTTCCCGGGATGGGAATCTCGGCCTTTCCCAGCGACACCACGTAGACCGGGTCGCCCGGGCCGCACGATGCGCAAGGGCTTCCCCCGCCGTCCCACTTCCCGGTTAGCAGCTCCTTCTCCCCGCGCCACCCGGCCCTCTCGTCGCTTCTCAGACCGGTCTCGCCAGCCCCTCGAGACGCGTACCGGGCGCAAGCGTGGGGGGCCGCCCGGCCGCCCGGGTAACCGCCCCGAAGCCTCCCAGCCGGCGGGCGGGCGGACCTCAGCTATCGGCCCCCGGCCGCGCAGCCGCCGCTCCGTCACTCCCGGCCTCGCCCCGGCCGCGGCTCCACCAATCCTGGGCCTCGCCCGCCGCCGCCGCACCTGCGAGGAGGAGCCCGCGCGCCGCCGCCGCCGCAGCCGTCGCAGCGTCCCCGCCCCGCCCCGCCCCCATCGCGGCGCCGGGAGATCGTCCGCCACCGGCGTCTGGCTCCCGGCTGGTGAGGAGCGGAAGCCGCTAGCCCGAGGCGGACTTCTGCGCGCCAGAGACCGGCGGGCTGCTGAACTGCAGCTTCCGGGCAGCGCGGCAACGGCGAGACGCGGGGCGCGGGCGCCCCGCGGACCCCGCGACCCCGAGCGGGCGGGCGGGCGCCCGGAACGGGCAGCTCCCCTGGAGGCGGCGGCGGCCGTGGCGGTCGCGCTCGGACGCCCCGCGTGCGGCACTCCATGCCCGTGTGGTGCTGCCGCTGCTCCCTGGCTGGTCATTTCAGGTGACTTCTCTGCCGGGGAGGGAAGGGAGCGGGCGGTGGGTGGAGCGCGCCTCGGCCCCCTGGCAGGATTGGGGCCGGGGCGGGTAGAGGCCGGGAGGGCTTGGAGTCGAGAAGGTCCGGAGCGGGAGGCGAGTCCGGGTGCAGGGTGAGTGCCTGGACCTTAGCGGCCTCCCGCCGCGTCCCGCCCCGCCGGGGCCAGTGCGTCCTCCAGTTGCTGCCCAGTCCGGATCCCCAGCCTCGGCCGCCGGGCTGGAGGACTCCGCTCCGGGGGACTGTCCTCCGTTGTCCCCTTTTCCTCGTCCTGGACCGTGACTGTCACGGGACTTTGAGACCCGCTAGGCCCGGAGCAAATCTGTTAAGGCGAACTGAGACTTCTAAGTAGTGCAAAGTTTTAGTGACTGCGAAGCCCTCCGCCTCTTTTACTACCCCCCCCCTCGACAATGCTCATTTCTTAAAAATAAAAATCTATTGACAACTACTGCATTAAAGGGAAGTAGGGAATTACGTTCTAAGTGTGATCATCTAGTTGCAGATAGGTACTGATTTGTTAAGATGTTAGTCGTTGTTAGCTATATATATTAGAAATTTGAAAAATGTAGCGATTCTAGACTCATTATGGGGTAAGCATTTTCTTTTTTCTTTATGGGATGGTAAGGATAATACATTTTGAAAATGAATGTGTATTCTAGATCTAGCACTTCAGTTATGGAGAGAGAAACCAAAGACGCTTGAAACTGGCTTTAATTCTTTGGTGGAGAAATGTTAAGCTTAGGAAAACTTTAGGAAAGTATCTCGCTTTTTATACACTTATGTATTACAGTAACTACATATAAAACTTTATTTTTTGCAAAATATGACATTAAAAATTTTAAGTTGGGGGTCATAGAATTTCGTTGCCTTTGAAATTGCATGTAAAGTACAGTGGTATTTTTGCTAAACCTTAATTGGATTTATCATTTCCATCAATTATGAGTATGACAAATCATGATATTTTTTACTTGTTGCCAATAGAAATAAAAAATGTTCATATCACGTTACGGTTGCAGCTATCTAGAAATGCTTTTTAAAAGCAGCTTTACTATTTAGTACAGTAGACAAACGTAAATATACAAATTTACTTTTTATTGTATTGTAATATGCTGGATTTCCTTGTAAATCCCATGTATTTTATATAGGTAATAATATGGTTCGAAAAGGCCCTGCCAGATTGCAGAAGGGGTATAAGGCACACAGGAGAGTTCAGGACATACAGATCAATGGAATAGGATAGACGCATTTCAAAGTAAATCTTGTTATGGTCAGGTAGCTATCCATGGAAGTCCTGAGATGGAAGAGAAATAATCAGTTTCTTCTACAAATGGTCACAAGTGGATATCCACAAACAGTGGGACTTCTATCTCGTGTACTATACAAAAATTAATTCAAAATGGATGAAAGAGCTAAATCTTACAACTATAAAACTCGTAGAAGAAAATAAGAAATAGGAATAAATCTTTGTGTCCTTCAGTTAAGCTGTGTTCTTTTAGATATGGCACCAAAAGTGCACACCCACCTAAAATAATAAATTGGACTTGATCAAAATTTAAAATTTTGTGACTGAAAAGACAAAGGGAGAAATTTTTTGCAAATAATGTGTCTGAAAAGGAACTATATCTGTTATCTATGAAAAAGCTCAACATTAAAAAAAGAACCCTATTTTAAAAAAATAGGTATTTTGACTTTTTCCAAATAAATTATACAACTGGCCAATAGGTACTTGGAAAAACACTTACCATTATTAGTCATTTAGGAAATGTAAATCAGAATTACAATGAAATAATACTTCATACCTATTATGGTCAAAATAAGAGAAGTAGTGTAAGGAGATGGAGAAATTGTAATGGTCATATAGCTGGTGGGAATGTAGAATGTTGCAGCCGCTATGGAAAACAGTTTGGCAACCTTAAGATGTCAAACATTGAGTTTAGGCCCAACTAATGTAGTTACTCTTAAGAACACTTGAGAGAAATGAAGACATCTACATAAAAAATTATGCGTGAATATTTACAGCATTACTATAATAACCAAAAAAGTGTAAATAACCCAAATGTCCATCAACTCATGAGTAAATAGTATATTATAGATAAAATAGCGTATTACTTAGGCATAAAAAGGAGTGAAGTACCCATTCATCCGGCAACTGAATGAACTTTGAAAGCATGCTAAGTGGAAGAAGCCAGACACAAAAGACCACATATTTTATGAGGGTTCCAAAATGAGGAAGTAAAGTTATTTATGGTTGCCAGTAACTAAGGGGAGGGAAGAATGTGGAGTGAGTGCTGGTGGGGTACGGTGCAAATGTTGGGGAAGATCAAGTTTTTTCTAGAATTAATTATGATGATTGCAAAGCCTGTGACTATACTAAAAACCCTGAATTGTATACTTTTTAACGGGTTGCTTTTATGAGAGGTGAATTATATCTAAATTTTTGTTAAATTTTTTATTTCCAATGTTTGCTGTTATTTACATTGGTCTAGGGCCTGATCAGATGACCTGTTGTCTTTCTGAATGTTTTTGAGCTCTTGAAAGCTGTTTGTCTTTCTTGATCCCAACAGAACCTATTTTGTTTCTGATTGTCTTAACCACCCAGTTTTTTCTTCCCGTATAAACCAGTTGCTAGAAATGACAAAGTCCAGTATAATGCAACAGACTTGCTTATAAAATAGATAGTCAGCAGGATTGATAGCTGTAATAAAATTCTGAGACTTGCCAGAAAAATTTTACTTGAGATACATAAATTTAGAATATTAAGTGCCTCTTAATGAATTATACAGAAATTGAGTTCTATAGTACATTTAAGCAAAAGTGATTTACAATTTAAGTTTCACTTCTTTCTATGGTTTACATGTTCTTAAGGAATTTGGATATTAAGTATTTCACAGCACTTATTTGTAAATTTAAGGAACTGGCTAGGACATTTTAGATCTTTGAGTTTTTCTTATAAAATCAAATATGGCAGTAACTGCTTAAATGCCTTAATTCAGTTCCTTAAAGGGTCATCAGTTTGCTTTTAGAATGTATAGGATATCATAATATTTAAGTAGTCTAGCTTCCTAAATACAATTATATACACATATACTCTGAGGTTGATTCTTAACACCGAGCATATCTCGCTTTTTAAAACTGAAGAAACATCTTTTTAATTACTAGAAACATAGAATGGTGATCATTTTCATTAGATTTTCCAAGTTACGTACATGGAAGCAACAGTGTTGTGGTGAGGATGTCTGGGAGAGACTGAAGATGAGATTGTAATCCTGAGAAAGAATAGCCACCTTTCCAACAGCAATAATAATGTTAATGAGACCCGGGTATCTGAAAGGACTTTGGTCACAAGCATTCAAAGAAGTTAGGAAACCTGTGCTTAGCAAGGATAGGCCTGAGGATAATACTCAGGTTGAATTCACTTTTCAGGAATGAGAAGTAGGCAAGACAACTGTTTGGATCTGATCAGAGTTTAGAATGATCTGAGAGGGATGGACTTTCTTCCAGCAGCAAATTTGCTCTTTGAGGAGAGACTTACCTTGGTGTCCATATCCTGAAGGCCAATCATTCTGGCAAAGAGTTAGGGAAGAGGTCAGACATTTAGCCCTTTGCACTCCACTGGAGACGATTTCAGCTATATTAGGGAAGCGTTTTACAGGTATTTTGAAATCATGTTATACTCAAACAAACATATACAAATAATAAAATTTCACCAATTTATTTATTTTTACATTGAATACAACAAAATCTGTTAAATATTACATTCTGTAGTTAGTTTTTGTGTGATATTTAGTAAAACAATCCCCAAGATGCCGCCTCGGTTTGTCAGGACACATATCACAATGCTAAACGGAGATTAACTAAGCTAAGAATTGTCTAAGGATGCAGGCCGAGCCTGGTCCATGAAAGTAATTGCGATAAGAATATCTTATCACACTTCGGAAATAAGGATATTGACTTCCAAACCTCTCGGGCGCCCTAGCTGGGCCACTTGAGTGGACGCATTAAACCGCCGGAGGCCATAGCAGCGCTGCTCGAGTGGACAGGGGCTGTAGCGGCGCTGCTCGAGTGTAAAGGGTTAGTTCTATAAAGCTGTCAGTTTATCCTGGGTAGATTGGGAACTCTGAAATGTTCTTCATTTCTCTGAAGCAGAAATTTCACTTTCTGCATAATTTTTTCTATTTATTCTGCATGATCAGTGAGTCCTGTGAATACATGATCCATCATCCCATGTTTATCATTTTGGGAATAGTAATAAGCACACTCACCCAATGTAATATTTCTAGACACTGACCTGTTACCATATGAAGATGAAAATAATTCAAGAATTCTATTGTGAACTAATCTCTAGTGTAATGCAAAACACTGTGTATGGAGGCTACACAATTTATTGCATGAGCATGTCAGAATGCTAAAACTAGCTTCTAGTGAGGCAACTGGGAAAGAAGGACATTGGAAAAAATCATTAAGAGTTTTCTATATTTCACTTTCTCAGAATTAATAAGATTTATAAACTTCATTTTTTAACCAAAATACATAGTTTGTAATATATATATATGCCATTTGAATTATCTAAGTAACTTTTCCTTAAAATATGTGACTTTTTCCCCCAATATGCTGCTTTTAATGCACTTACCTTTATACAAATGAGAAAAAGTAACAGAAAAACTAACCTTTCCTAGGAAGTCTCAGAGAATTATAAAACTCCCCACATAATACCATCTTTGGTAATTAAAGGCAACTTATTTAGGACCTGTCTTATACAGGACTTGGCTAAAGACATATTAGCAGCTATTTAGGATTTCTGACCTTCAACATGGTATATATGATGACATGCAGTAGCTAAGCTGCTAATTTGAAAGCTTTAATCAGAAAGAGTTCCTTTTCTCCCTTCATCTAACTTTGAATATTTTAAGATTTTTTTTTTTTTTTATTTATACATACAAGCTGGGGTACAGGCCGGAGGCATGGGGCGGCGAGAGGGTTCACCAGAGACAGAGCGGGGAGCAGAACAGGCAGATCAGAAATACACTGCTGAGGGGAGCAGCGGGCGAGGCAGGAGAGGTCTGCCGCGCCATGTGGGAATCTCCCCGGCTGGGCGTCGAACTCGCATCATGTGCTGCCGACAGCTCCACAGCCCAGCGCTTAACCGCTGCGCCACCAGGGAGGCCCTAACTTTGAATATTTTATGTCCTAAATAAAATCTGAGTAAAGACTGCTTTCCATAAAGACTGTATTGACTGTGTTTTTCTTGTTTTTGTTCTATGTGTTTGCTTTTTAAGAAACTATAGTGACACTGAACCTGAAGGAGAGATTTTTAATTCCTTAGTGCAATATTTTGGTGATAATTTGGGGCAAAAAGTTAAAGCAATGCCATTAGTTGAAGAAACCTCATTACTTGAAGATTCATCAGTGACTTTGCCTATGGTAGTAATAGGTAAGTTTTATAATCTATTCCTTTAAGTTATAGCTGTTAACGTACTATTTCTTTAAGTCTACAGTTACATAGCATTAGTTCTTAGGATTGTATTGAGAAGTATTCTTAGATTGTTTTGTGTGTTAAAATAACCAATTAGCAAATCTTTGGAGAGAGTAGTTTATCTGATACTAGATTGTGTTAGAACATAGAATCTTTTCAATGAAGGACTGATAGTACTCTATTTTGAAACACTACCTAGCAGTTGTGCTGATTGTATGGCATTGTCGGTATAATTAGAGCACTGTACATAGTATTCTGTGCACAGTATTAAATTCTGTGCACAGATTAGATACAGTAGGATAGATCAGACCAAAAGAAACTCATGAGTAACTTGTGCAAGTTAGTAACCAGTGGCCAGTTAGTAATGACATTATGTACTCTGCAGTAGTATTTATAATTCCCTTAACCATAGCATTACTATTTTATAACTTTTGTTACTACCTCAGCGGTTAGAGATGTTAGATAGCAAAAAAATTAAGCTATTAATAAAACCTGATTACTTCATATCTGTGCTTTTGAGATTAAGTTTTATTGCATGTATTTAATTATTTGTCATGTATATCATCCATCTAGTTCAAAGTCATGGAAGATGAGTATTTTATTATGAAACCAGGATGAAGGAGAGAATTTGGAACATTGGTGTCTTGATGGCATACAATTTAGTTTCTTTGATAGCTCGTTTCAAAGTCAGGAAAGAGAGAAAAGTCCTATTCTGTGGCATATGGGAGATGAAGGAAAGGAGGAAAGCAAGATTCCTCTTTCGGACGGAGTAATGATAGATGACAGGTTTTGCAGGAATTCTCATCCATGATGTCACAGGAACCATGCCTCATGCTCTGTTTTCCCACTATGTCCAGCCTTGGTTATTACATTTGACTTGTCTTGAAATGATTAAAGAAACCCTGACTTCTTAACTCTAGCTGAACTATGGGAAGTTCAGGAAGGGGAAACCGCCTTCATCTATAGCTGCCCAACTCACTCCTTGCAAAACAGTCTGTTCCAATTTTGTCCCATCTAGCTAATGATGTAGTTTAACTTCATGTGTATAGGACCATTATTAAATGGCAGTAATGCCACAGCCTGAGCACACGTAATGAAAACTTTCCATTTATGTGTATAAAATATATATATAACATACGCACATACTTTCTATGTAGTATGTATAAAGAAAGTCTATGTATATACTTATATATATATATATATAGACTATAAGGTCTATATATAAAAAGTATAATATAGGCAGTCTACATATAGACTTTATATGTGTGTGTAGATAGGTAGTTAGATAGATGATAGATGAATGATAGGTAATATAGACTTCCATTGTCTTAGCAAATCACCACAAACCTAGTGACTTTAAACAGTCTAACAAGGGCCCCTCTGGGCTAAAATTAAGGTATCAACAGCGCTGCATTCCTTTCTGAAGGCTCTACAGGGGAGTTTTTTCCTTGCCTTTTCTAGTTTCTGGACTCCTCAACATTCCCTGGATCCTGTTCCTTTCTTCATCTTCTAAGACAGCAGTGTTGTTTCTCTCTTAACTTTTCATAGTTGTATCCTCACCATAGCTGGGGAAGGCTCTTTGTTTTCTAGGGCCCATATGATAAGATTGGGCCCACCCGGCTAGTCTAAAGTACTTTCCTTATCTCACCTCTTTACATATCACATAATCGCAAAGTCCTTTTACTATGTAAGGTAATACTCTCAAGTTTTGGGGGTTAGGATGGGGACACCTTTGGGGGTGAGTTCCCTATTTGTATTCTTTGCCTACTATCTTTTGAAAGTTGTCTTCTTTTAATTGAAGGAACTCTTTGTCTTAGATCTTACTCCCACTCTTTCATTTATTTAATATTTAATTTATTGACTATATTTCTAGAGTAATTTAGATCTATAAGAGTCCTTGTACCCTCCCTTTCTCATCTCCTCTGTCCCCCAGTTTTACTTGCATTGGTTTAATATCTTTGTTACAATTGATAAACCAATATTGGAACATTATTAACTAACACCTATAATGTACATTAGGACTCATTCTATATGTAATAGTTTTGTGGGGTTTGCTTGAATGCATGTCATATATCCAATTACAGTATCATCCACAATAGTTTCACTGCCCTAAAATCTCTTGTGTTCAACCTAATCATCCTTTCCCTCAATCCTCAGTCAATGGCAGTGACCTTGTACTGCCCCTATAGTGTTGCCTTTTTCAGTATGTCATATAAATGGAATTCTGCAATATATGGAACCTTTTTAGACTGGTTTCTCTTGACTTAGCAATATGTATTTTAAGATTCCTCTCTCTTTTCATCAGAGCTAATTTTATTACTCAATATTCCATTTTTTGGATATTTCACTTTGGTTATCCATTCATCCATTCATTTATTGAAGGACACCTTGATTGAGAAAAGCCAGTATGAACATACATGTTCCATCTGTTTAGATTTTATTTTATTTCTTTCATCAGAGCTTTGTTTTCCCTCTCATATAGATCTTACATGTATTTTGGCAATTTTTAGTCATATTTAAGAATTCCTTTTTTTGCACATATGAAGTTGTGTATTTAATTTCAAATTCCACTTGCATATTATTGGTATGTAGACAAGCAATTAATTTATATATACTAAAATTTTTATCCTGCATTTTTGTTGTAATTGCTTATTAGTTCCAGGGGGTTTTTGTCAATTCTTTAGTATTTTCTATATAGATAATCATGTCATTTACAGTTTTATTCCAAGTATATACTGTTTATTTACTTTTCTTGTCTTACTGCATTAGTTAGAACTTCCATTATGGTATGAAGTAGGAATGGTAAGAAGAGACATTCTTGTCTTCTTGATCTTAGTGGGAAAGCATGCAGTTTCTTGCTGTTAAGTAAGATATTAAATGTAGGGTTTTTTTTGTAGACATTCCACTTTGAGGATGTTTTTATTTCTAGTTTGCTGAGAGATTTTATTGTGAATAGGTGTTAGAATTTTGTCTAGTGCTTTCTATGTGTCTGTCAATATTATATGATTTTTTTTTCTTTAGTTTTGTCTCTTTTTCATTCAAGGAAATTTGCTCTTTGGTTCAGATCCTACTTCCCACTCTTTGACTTTTGTTTTGAATTTTAATGAGTCAGAAGGTTTATTTTCTTCTTTGGGGTCTTATGTAATGCTTGAAGACTTCCTACTCCAGCATGAGTAGAAATATTACGACCTTTTCTAATATTGTTATGGTTTTACTTTCCTATTTATATGTCTGTGTTTATTTGGGGAAAAACATTAGGCAAGAAACAGGATTTTTTTCCTGATGGCTTAGCAGTTGTTCCAGTGTATTAAATTTTTTTTTAATTTTTTTTTAAATTTATTTATGTATACAAGCTGGGGTACAGGCCAGAGGTGCGGGGCGGCGAGAGGGTTCGCCAGAGACAGAGTGGGGAGCAGAACAGGCAGATCAGAGATACATTGCTGAGGAGAGCAGCGGGCGAGGCAGGAGAGGTCTGCTGCACCATGTGGGATTCTCCCGGGCTGGGTGTCTAACCGGCATCGCCTGCGGCCAACAGCTCCACAGCGCAGCGCCCAACCGCTGCACCACCGGGGAGGCCCCTCCAGATTAAATTTTTGATAGATCGAAGAACTACAGAAATGGAAGTAGTTTAATGGGTTTCAAGAAACAATCCAGTTGGATAAAGCATATAACATAGGAAGAGGTAGTATTAGGAAATGGGACTACAAAGTTAGTGAAGACCAAACCATGGAGAACAGTGGGTAGTGAGAAATAAGCTGTTAAGGACTTGGGAACATAGGGATTAACATGAAGAATTGGTGTCACCAAACTTATCTGAGTGCAGAAATTGAAAGGATTTTAGAGTAAGTAAATCTTAAGGTAGAGAAACAGGAAGAGACTTTGTCTCTAGGTGAATGTATAGGAGCAAGAAAAGACAACTGACTGGCTATAGGTGACAAAATAGGTTTAGAGCCAGAACCTGATTTTGTTAATACCATACTTTGAGAAGGGATGGGGTTTAAAAGAGAGGGCATCTAAGTGAAGAAGTCACACATAGTGATTAAGTTACCAGTGGGTCTGTCAGGAGGAGTGAAGAAGTAGAATATAGAAATGTAGGATACAGTTTTGAGGAAGAGGTGGGCTTCAAGATCTAATTTTGAGAGTCAGTAGCATAGAGAGTTGAAGTTTGGACAGACAAGACTCTTCCGCCTCCACAAAGAGCAGAGAAGGCAAAGGTCAAAATCTTGTGAATACTTTTAAGAATTTATAGAAGGGAGAAGAATTCGTAAGGGAGAAGGGCCATCTGTATGGAAGAAAAACCAAAGAACAGAGTATTAAGACACATGACACACTCCTATCAAACTTTTTTTTTTTAATAGGAAATGGACCCTCAGGAATATGCCTTTCTTATATGTTGTCTGGCTACAGACCATATTTGTCTTCAGAAGCAATACATCCCAATACAATCTTACATAGTAAATTAGAAGAAGCAAGACATCTTTCCATTATTGATCAGGTATATTTCTTACATGTCAGTTCTTTGATTTTTTTTCTTAATACTGAAACAGAGTTAGTTTCCTACATATATAAACATCTTATCTTAGTTGAAAAACCTTTCTTTTAAATGATACTTTTTATTGCTCTCATTTAGATCTGTAAGTATTTCTGCTGAGTTATATTTCTATTTATTTTTCTGATTTGACCAGAGAGGAATTTCTTAGATTATTTCCTGACAGTATTAATTGGTGTGATACTTTTAATTGGTGTGATAATGCTCAAATAAGTTTGGGAAGTGTGCTGCTTCTTACTGTTGGAGTAAATATGGTAGATATTAGCTTATTAAAGGCATATCAAGTTTCATAATCAAAGGATCTGATTAGCTTTGTTGAGACCCAACCCTTTTTTCATGTTTTTTTGACTAAAGAATCTGTTTAGATTTTAAGGAACATCATTGTGCGGTAGCATACAATATGGGAAATGCTGGGTTAGAGTAGCTGCTTTGACTATTATGATAGCTGTTGTTTTAAAACTATTTTTTCTCTTTCTTTTTAAAAAAACTTATTCAGGACTTAGAATATTTATCTGAGGGCCTTGAGGGCCGATCATCCAATCCAGTTGCAGTACTTTTCGACACACTTCTTCATCCAGATGCTGACTTTGGGTATGATTATCCATCTGTGTTGCACTGGAAATTAGAACAACATCATTATATCCCACATTTAGTTCTTGGTAAAGGTCCACCTGGTGGCGCTTGGCATGTGAGTATATTTTCCTTAGTATTTTTTTCTGTGTCATCCTGATAAGACGGTTTTGATGCTTAAACATTTTTACATAAGTATATATGATGTTATATATGATGCTTGCCACATTTTAATCTGAGAATTTTAATGTTGTTCAGTTCAGTATGGTTTAATCACATACTGGAAGTTTAATCAAGCCAGATTTGATTACTGATAAAGTCTTACTAGTATATTTCTATACTACTTTATAAGAGTTAACGGAAAATATTTCAAGAATGATTTGCTTAGTAAAAAATTTCTAATTCACATACTCATTAGATTTAGCAAATCTCAGCATATTTCATACCAATACTCGTTATTTCCTTACATATGTGAGATCTTAAATGAAAACTGTGTTGTAAAAGAAAGATGTTGTATTAGTCTGCTTGGGCTGCTATAACACAACAGTACCATAGACTGAATGACTTAAACAACGGACATTATTTCACACAATTTGGAGACTGAGAATTCTGAGATCAAGGTGGCAGCCTATTAAGTTCATGGATAGTGATTTTTTCCTGGTTTGTAAGTAGCTTGTATCCTCAAATGTCAGAGGAAGAAGCAATGTCTCTTTTTCTTTTTTTGTAAAACCACTAATCCTGTCACTACATAACTACCCTTATGGACCCCACCAGCTCTAATTACCTTCCTATGCACCATATCCAGATAACATCACATTGGGGTTAGGACTGCAACATATGGGTTTGGGGGGACCTAAATTAAACCAGAGGACTGATAATATAAATATTCAGTGCGTTTTGTTGGCAGTAGCAACTAATAATTATTCCTGCCTCCTAGTCCTTAGCAGGTATTACAGTGTGTAGTGTATAGTGAATACTCATTTGTTGTACAAACAAATGTCAGATTTTTGCTGTGCTATGAAATAGACTTCATGAGAATTTTAGCATATTAAATAGCAAATCTTTAGTACAGAGCTCAGTTGGATATTACTTTGTTAGTGCAATGTTGTATGCCTAAAGTTGTTTACATTTAATCTGTTAAGTGACTGCTTCGGGATATTGGGGGGGGGCAGTCTCTCAATAAATATATTTCTGACTCCTTTTTAAATCTTACTCTCTTTAAGGTAGTGAGTAGTAATTACCAAACTATGAATTTATTGAATGTTAATATTTGCTCTATAAGTTTTTTAAATAAAACTACCTTTCTTTAAAAATCCATGGTGACTTTTTTTTAAGTTTTTAGACTATTCTAATTTCTGAGGGTTTATTGTACTTTGCTTAGAAAACTGCAGGTAATAACTGGATCTCCCTATTACTTTATTTTTTCCACTTACATATGGTAAAGTTAAAGTATAGATAAGCCTCAGTTACTAAAAACTTATTTGAATCAGTGGTAATGCTGGTTAAAACTTGGTGACTTTTTCCAGACAGCATGTGTTGTATATCTACTAGAATAAGTATAAAAATAAATTATATTTGATACCCAGTTGTTAAGCATCTGTGTTAAGCAGCATCCTAAATTTTCCAGGTATGATTGTTCTGACCTTTACATTATATACCTTTATTCTTGATCTTACAATGCTTGCCTATAATACTGTTTATCTGTTTAGGTGGCCATCTCCCCTACCATGTTTCACATACATCCAGATTAACCAGGTTCAAATGTTTGGAATTTACATAATTTGCCCTTTCATTGTCATTTCCATATGTGATCCAATTCTCACCCACTCTCCTCACTTCCAAACCTTATAATTATGCCCCCCTTGAGCTCTGTAATAAATAAGGTTTCCTACATTATTAACCATTTCAGTTCATTTTTAACTCTATACTCCAAATCTTTCTTTTTTCCAGAAGGTACCACTCCTGCTACAACCCACTTAAGTAATCTATTCATTCTTTTAGTAGCATGTCCTATCAGGTTAGTTAATGAAGCTTGTGTTCTCTTTATTTTCCTTTGATTTTTTGTGGAAGCCCCTGAACATGTCTTGTCACTTTCTAGCCCCTCTATCATTCCTGAATGTCCCCATCAGTAACTCAATTACTGTCTTCCATTATATCCCGTTTTATCATCACCGTGAATAGCTCTTTTTTACATACATGACACAGAACCAGAACCTTAACCTTAGTTTTTATTCTTTTTCCTTAAAGTCTTTACTTTGAGGCAAGATTGAAGAAAATAGACACACAAAGAAAGGATATGATACACAGTTGAAAGTGAAAAGAGTATAACCCAGATAGCTTTAATGTCTGTCAGCTAATGTTGAAGTTGAAGTTGAGTATGATGTACTACAGGGCTGAAAGGCAAGGCAATTAGTATTCCTCCTCTTATTTCTCACCTGTCTTTCAACAGAATCCATGCCAACCCCTTCATGATCTCTCTCAAGGCCAGCTATGTCCTCACGGGCCTCAGAACGCTACTTCCTCAGTGCCCTCACCCACATAACAAGGAACAAAGGCACACTTGGCATGCAACCATTCAAACCTGTGGTCCAGGAAAGCTCATGACTCTGTTAACCTTGTTTTCTTGATTTCCTCACTCTGAGCAGTCTCACTATTCCTCATCAAATAATAACTCCGTGGCTTCCTTGTAACTCTTCCTTTCATAACTTCAACTTCTGAAAACCTAAATTCCAAAATATCTTACTTTCTGGTCAAAACTTTATATTCTTCCAGCTGCATTGCTGTACCTAATCTTCAAATAGATTGTTCCAGGCCCTGATCTTTACCTGCTCACCTACCCAACTTAGGTTCTGTAATCCATTGATTTCACCATTCTCCTTAATTCCATTGACCCGTTGTCCTTCTATCGCAAGGGTATGACAAAAAACAAAACAAAATTATGTAACTGTCCTCTGGATGTTAAACCTTAACAGAAGAAGAAAACATATCTGTGAAAAGTATTCTCCCCAATTTCACTGGGGCCATGAACACTACTTGTTAATCCTTTGAAATTACTAAGTTCTTAGACCTCTATGAATTTTTTTCTTTTTCATGTTTAGAAATAGTCTTGATTCTTTACAGAGAAAATGGAATCCATCTGGACTGAACTTTCACAATTTCATACTCAAAACCTGCAGTCTTACTTGTATTAATACTGATTTGTTTTTTTTTTCTCCCCTGTTTCAATGTAAGAGGTAACGTGTCTCCTATCTAAGGTTAATCTTCCAGCTAGATTCTAGTTCCCTGTTTTCTCAGGGTCATTCTTTATTTGTTTTTTCCCTTTCCTTATATGTTAATTTTCTGTGCCATCTTCTACACATTAGTATGTAGACATGGTGCAATTATTTTCTATCATTAAAATTTTTTACATGCCAGCTTGTCTGTACCCTTTGCTTTATAATCAGCTTCTTGATATAACTACCTATACATATTATTTCCATGACTAGACTCCAACTCTTTAGTTCATCTCAGTCTAGCTCCTGTCACTGATTTCCGCTGAACTCATGCTGAAGGTCAGTAACTTCCTTTTTTGCTATATTTTGATTATCTCAAAATTTATCTGTCCTGACCTCTGCAACATTTGACAGTGTCAGTGTTCCTCTTAGAGTCTCTGAAACTTAGTCTCCTTGTTTTTCTTCCCGTTTGTTCATCCTTTTCAGTTATCTCTGTGCACTCTTGTTCTCGTGAATGCTACTGTCTCTGCTCCAAGTCAGTGTCTTTTTATACCCTACATTCTCTCTGGATTTTGTCATGTACTTCACTCTCTTGCATATGAATGCTGATTGATTCCCAGATCAAGATCTCTAACCCATAGTGCTCTCTCTTATATATCTAACTGGATACACTCCCTTGAGTATTCCACAGGTGTTCTCAAACTCAGCATGCCTAAAACTAATCTTTATCATTAAATTCTTTTATTATCATTATATTAGAACTGTAATACAGTTACTCAAGCCAGAAACATTCCTTGATTTCTCTTTCCTCAACTCGCATTTCAAACCAATTCCCAAATTTTCTCCATTCTTAAAATTATATTTTGTGTTTATCTATTCTACTTCTCTCCATCATATTTGTAATTCTTTGATACTGACCACTGTCATTCTCCCAAATTATTGGAAAAACACCCTAAATGATTGTGTCATTCCAATTTTTCTTATTCAGTATATCCTACATACCTGTGTCAAAGTCTGTTCTAAAATAAATCTCAGATATGTTACACCCATGCATAAAACCCTTCAGATGCTCCTCTTTTATCTAATGAGTAGTATGCTGACTCTTTAATAAAGTCTTTTAACATACCGTGGAAGGTCTAGCCCAGCTTAGCTTTCTTGGCTCACTATCCTCAAGCTCTTAAAATCTGTGCTCCAGATGTTTGTGTTGGGAATCCATATTCACCCTCTTAAGAGAGTAACAGAACTGCTTGAAGTTGTAAAACACATGGCTACAGTTTATTGCAGTGAAAGAATACAGATTAGAATCATTACAGGGAGAATGTTCATGGGGTGAAGTCTGGGAGAAACCAAGCACAAGATTTTACATGTCCATTCTTACTGGAGTTGTATAAGGATGTACTTAGTTCTGCCAACAATGATTTGTGACAGCATGTGCAAATAGTTTCCAATCATGGATGCTTGCCCATGTTTTGGTGTTCACAAATTTTCTGGGGGATAGATCATGTTCGTTTGAGCAACTGATTCCCCTTCTTTCCAGAGTGAACACTGATGTTCACCATAAATCCACATTGTTAGGATAGAACTTCCGTGGTCACAATGGTAAAGCAAAGCTTAAAGCATGTAAATACAAGAAAATAGTCATCAGGTAGAATTATATAACAGCTTAGAGGTTATGTCCTAAGAAACAGCAAAGAGCCTGTCCTGAAGACAGACCTTTTTTAGTGATGTTGGGGGCAACATGCCAACTTAATCTTTCCTGCACTATACTGAACTCCTTTTAATATGAAGAGCATTCATATTCTCTTCTTCAACTTTCACATAGCCTGTAATATTCTCTGTCTTCAAAGTCCATATGTATTCTTTAAGAAATATTCTTTTCTTTCTGTATGCTTCTAATTCTGTCAGGTTTACATTCCTTAATATGGAAAGATAGCTAAGATACTAGAAATTAATGAATGAACACTTCCCCTTTTTTTTAAAAAAAGTGAAAATATTTATTTGTTCCTCTAACCTAATATTCTACATCTGAATTTTATGTTGATTTATGCTGTAGCTATCAGTACTATGTAGACATTGGGTAATATTATAAATTTGTTTTATAAATGTATAATTATGAAAGAAGGAACATAGATATTACCAAATGATGAAAGTATTTAAAAGTTTATTGGAATAAACTTTTCGAGATAATTTATACAACCTTTTAGGACTTCTTTGTACTCTCTTTTTTTAAACTCTTAATTATGGTAAATGAGATGGGTTAAAAAAAAGATCATGTTACTGCTTAAATGTGTTTTTTTGATTATACATTCTTTACTCAAATAGAATATGGAAGGTTCCATGTTGACAATCAGCTTTGGAAATTGGATGGAGCTACCTGGACTTAAATTTAAAGATTGGGTATCTAGCAAACGAAGGTAAAGATCAAACTCTTAAATTTCCTTGGTGTGTACAACGGGAGATGGTGGGAGTAGATTTTAAAGTATCTATGATCATTAGATGAATAATATAAATATTTTTGCCTTTCAAATAAAGTCACTTTGCTAATTGTTTGTAATTAGCTAGTTCCCACTTCAAGCTGTTATACAAGTGAACAACAAGGGCTTATCTCCAGATTGGGTTACTGTTACCTCGTTATTAATCATGGATTCATCCCACCCTCTTGTTAAATACTCTCTAGTACTTTCCCATACATCCACATATCATTTTCACACTTACCTACTTACTGTTATGATTGGATATATAACTTCATGTGTGTATACCTTCTAAAATTTTTGACTTTCAGACTAGACTAGTGTTTATGATTAATATAAAATGATGGAATAAATTAGAATCTGTGATGTGATTGGCACCTTGGGTATGGAGGTAAATATTTTAGAAACAAAAGGAGTAACTGTGAGAAAATCTCAGCTTGGAAGACTATTTTATTTTGGGATAAGGAAACCAAAATTTAAGAGAAATATTAAGGACCCTATCATTTTCCAGGATCGTAAATATTGAATTAGATAGGAATTACTAATACAGAAAATCAACTCTAAGAAACAAATTACTCACAGAAATAAATTAAAACTGGAAGTTATATAATAACCTTTGTTAGAACAGGGCTATAACATTTTGAATGCTTAACTTCCTGCTAAATAGAAATCATATTAAAACATGGAAATTCTTAATTTGAGAAAATTTAAAGAGCAAATTTAGATCAAGATGAGTAATTGAGATTAAGTCTTTCAAATGTTTCCTTTGGGGTTTTTTTTGAAAAGGAATTTTATATAAAGTTGCAAAGTCAGGCAAATTGTGCAAATTCTTGATTTTGTAAGTAAGCAAGTACAGTTGCTCAACATACTTCCCTTTATGATATGTTAAGAAAGGAAAAGCTTTATGTACTGGGAGTATTAATCCTTGTAAATTGTGCAGATTGTGTCGATTGTGTATTGAAGAAACGTGAATATTAATCTTATAATAAGCATTAATTTTAGTTCCTTTCTTTGCATAGTGTTAAAACCACTCAGAGCTACAGAGATTTGTCAGGGTTTGAATCTTAACCCTTATTTATAATGTTGTGACCCTGGTCAGATAACTTCAACTAATCACCAATTTCCTAGCTTGTGAAAAGAGATAATAATAGTAATAACTACTACAGGGTTACTGTAAAAATTGAGTTAATACAATCTAAGTCTTAATTATTATAATCATTAAACTTTAAGAAACATTTTTATGAACTTCCACTTAACATGCTATAATGAATTACATGAAATGATTTGGAATCTTCTTATTGCCACTAGTCTCTAATAGGGCACAAATGCCCATTGCTTTAAAGTTCAAGTTGAAGAGTTACTAGGGTTCTTTTCATAAAGAGCAGATTATATTTATAGATCTTTTCATGAGCAGGGAAAAAGAAATATTAGAGTGTATTTTCTTAGATGTAAGCTGGTTTTGTCCAGGAGATTCTGATATGAATTATTTTTGGTCATTAGTAAAATAAAAAACAAGTGTCATGTCAATATGGTATATATATGTTCTTTAAGGTGTATTACAGTTAAACCTGTAATAGCTCAATGATTATAATCTAAATAATTCATATGGTAGTATATGAATAATAATTAACCAGTTATAATATGGAATATAAGCTGAATAATATTGTTATAGACTGAATTAATAGGTTACAATTATGAAATAGATTATAAATTACAGTTATCAGACATCCATGTTTTAAGCCCTTCATTTATTTAATAAAATTTTATTTAAAAAGGCAGCTAATCTCAACAGTTACTATGCAAGGTACTGTGGAAACAAAGATGCATTAAATAGCATCTCAACCCTCATGGGACCTACTCTGATAAAACTAATTCATTAATATTTTCAACTAAAAAAATAATTTTTAACTAAGCTTGCTTTCTTTATAAAAGTGTTAGGATAATTTATGACTGAAACAGTTCAGAGGAATTAAAATGTAATAGCTTACTAGATGGAGAAGTAACAATCATGTAAGCAAAGTATTCTCATTGGATATTTTTTTTTTTCCTTTTATAGGAATGTGAAAGGAGATCGAGTTATGCCAGATGAAATAGCTCGCTACTATAAACATTATGTAAAAGTTATGGGTCTTCAGAAGAATTTCAGAGACAACACTTACATAACCTCTGTATCAAGACTCTATAGAGATCAAGATGATAGTGATGATCAAGATAGAGATATTTCAACACAGCATTTACAGATCGAGAAGTCAAAATTTATCAAGAGAAACTGGGAAATCAGGGGTTATCAGCGAATAGGGGATGGTTCCCCTGTTCCTTTCTGTCTTTTTGCTGAGAATGTAGCTCTAGCAACTGGAACATTGGATTCTCCTGCCCACCTGGAAATTGAAGGAGAAGATTTTCCTTTTGTATTTCATTCTATGCCTGAATTTGGAGCTGCTGTAAACAAAGGAAAGTTTCGTGGCAAAGTGGATCCAGTGTTAATTGTAGGTTCTGGGCTTACTGCAGCTGATGCAGTACTCTGTGCTTACAACAATAATATCCCTGTGATTCATGTATTTCGCAGACGAGTAACTGATCCAAGCTTAATTTTCAAACAGCTTCCCAAAAAGCTTTATCCAGAATATCATAAAGTCTATCATATGATGTGTACTCAGTCATATTCTGTAGACTCAAATCTTTTATCTGATTATACCAGTTTTCCTGAGCACCATGTGCTTTCCTTTAAGTCGGACTTGAAATGCATTCTTCAAAGTGTATCTGGATTGAAAAAAATACTTAAGCTCTCTGCAGCAGTAGTATTGATAGGTTCTCATCCCAATCTGTCTTTTCTGAAGGAGCAAGGTTGTTACCTGGGCCATAAATCAAGCCAGCCAATCACATGTAAGGGTAATCCTGTGGAAATAGATGCATATACCTATGAGTGTGTTAAAGAAGCCAACCTTTTTGCACTGGGCCCTTTGGTCGGAGACAATTTTGTTAGATTTTTAAAGGGTGGGGCCCTGGGTGTTACACACTGTTTAGCTGCAAGACAGAAGAAAAAACATTTATTTGTTGAACGAGGAGGAGGAGATGGGATAGCTTAAAGGAAATTTACAATTTATATGGACAGTTTACCATTAAAGATTTTTAATAGTGATTCTGCAGTGTAATGGCTTGAATTTTCTGGACTTGAATTAACTGGAAGAGAGCTTCAAGATGTAGTAACTTTATTTTTTAAAGTTACAAAGATGTAGTGTCCTGATTTACACTTTAATGTATCAAAGGTGTCACTTTTAGACAAACACTGCCGATTTGGTATACTTCAAGCTCTCATGTAACTAAACCTTTTATTCCAAGATTTTTTTGTGATCATTTTGATTATTTCTTGTGTATGATTACAAAATATTACAGCTTTGAATCTTTAAAAACAGTCAACAGGCCAGAAATTGTCCTTAATATGCAGTCACCTTGACACTCAAAGGGAATTCCGAAGACCAGTAGCATCAGCTTCATTTGTAGCTTATTAGAAATGTATTCTTAGGCCCAACACAGACTTACTGAGTCAGAATCTGTATTTTAATGAGGTCCCTAAGGAATATATATGCTCATTAAAGCTTGAAATTCACTGGCCTAGAAGAAAATGGAATATGTAAGGTATGTGTGCTGGGGATGAGGTAGGGGTGAGAGGCATTTGCAACTCAGGTTTTATTTATTTTGAAATTATCAGTTGTATAAATCTTATTTATTACCAAATATAATGGTCTTTAAAAATATTTTTATTGTTGAACTCTTGATATGTAACATTCTTAGCGTCCAGTAATTTAAACCATCTTATAATAAACAGTCTAATAATGTTGGCATACATTTAGACAACGAGAAACCTGCGAAGATTTTTTTTTGAACATTTATTCTATATTGACCACCACAACCTTAAATCTTATTTGCAAATCAGTAAATTGTGAAGAGAACTACTCTCTTTGTGAACACTGAGTTAATTTCTATCATTGAAACTAAAATATTTGGGCATACTTGTAATAATTACATAATTTGGGCATAATGTAATGCTATTTGGATATCGCTAGAATTATTAAAGGTTAAATTTAAACATAGTTAAAACCGGTCTTTTCCATTTCTGAGGTGATTAACTACTTTGACATTTGTTCATTGCAGATGACAAGGCAGCTTATCCTATGGCTCCTTACAGAATTTATATGCTCTATCTTGATATATCTTTAGGTGTGCTGTATTTTCACAAAATTCCCACAATTTTTAGAGTTAGACAAAAGTCTTAAATTCTCCATGGCAAATGTCTTTTTTTTTTCTGTAAAATTTATTTCCTTTGGAATGTATTTATTGAAGTTTAATTCTGTTAGAATTAAAAAGAACTAAAATGTCAGTATTCTCCATGTCACTGCCATGATATATGCTTTCAGGATCATAATTCACCTTAAAATCTAACAGTTTAGGATATATTTGTGTCTACAGCTAGCTGCTTCAGATGAATTAGTAAATTCTTACACTCTTGGTAACTCATGGCTAAGTTTAGCTTGATTTTAGAAATTAGTTTTAGTCTCTTACCTGGTAACTTTTTCAAACTGATTTCATCTATTGAAATGTAACAACCTCCTCTCATTGCACTTGATTGAGCACTATCTTGCTTGCCCATTCTTTTGAGCTCTGAATGAGTTGGACTGGATGTTTTTTTCTTTATGTTACTTCTAAATTGAGAATGACATTGTTAATATAGTTTCTAGAGAAGAGTAAAAACTGTTGACATCCTCTATCTCAAAAATTTATTCTGTACCCAACCCACGCATTTTTATGATGAAGAGTGTACACACACACACACAGAGCTTAAGTAGGGCCTTAAACTAGCTGTTGATAATTTCATCTCTAGTAACCTCCCATTTCCCTAGCTATTCCTTTGTTGCATTTAACATTAAAGCCTTTTCTCTAGTTAATGTTCCGGAATTCTAAATATTTATTTAGTATCAACTATTCAGGGAAGAAAGTATTAAATGATTGACCAGTCAATAAAGATCTATTCAAAGTCTAGCTGTTAAAAAAACATTTAAAAAGCAGAATCCAGGTTTTAAAAATTGATAACAATATTTAGTCATAACTCTGTTACAGGAATGTTTTATCCAACTGTTTTTTAAACTCTAAAGTTTAGTAATTCACAGAATCACATTTTCAGGATTTTTAAAAGTTAATTAAAAAATACGTAGTCTGAATGTGAAAATTCTTCAGAATAAGTCCTGGTATTTAATGAAAGCAAGTTCCATTAAGACCCAACCTCTGGAGCACTGAGGTACCCAGAATGAGGTTTAACTTTGTTACAAAGGCTACTTACTGCATAAAACCATTTCAGTCAAAGCAGGTCATGAAGTCTTAAACTAAGCCATATTTCCTGGAGATAGGGAAGGGTGTCATGGTGACTAGGGCTAACTTGAAAAAAGTAAACAGAAAAAAAAAAATTATACTCTGATTTCAAATGCCTCCATCCCTCTCCCCTCCACCCTCGAGAAAAAAGGTATGACGGGGCTGCCCTAGTGGCCCAAGGGTTGTCTCAGCACTATCACTGCTATGGCCTGAGTTTGATCCCTGGTCAGGGAGCTAATCTACTTAGGGTGCAGCAGACCTCTCCTGTTTAGCCCCACTGCTCCCCTTAGCAGTGTATTTCAGTAAATCTGCCTGTTCTGCTCCCCACTCTGTGTCTCTGATGAATCCTCTCACCCCCCGCACCTCTGGCCTACACCCCGGTTTCACACACAAAAGGTGTGTTTGGGAATGAGAAGGACAAAAAAGTAATAAACTGTAAGAACTAAAAAACTTTCAACATAAAATTTACAGAATAGCCTCCTGATTTTAGTTGGGATGGAATAATGGGAATTGAACATAGCCTTCACTGTAATCAACTATTAAACATATAAAGCAATGTTTTCACACTGGAGAACAGCCCAATTGAAATATTTAAAAAACAAGAGGTAAGTCCTACTTACAACTTTCTGCCTGAGGACAATTTCCAAGAACAGGAAGTGGAGTCATTTCTAGGTAGAAGAAAATGCAATTCAGGGTTCCTGTTGGTATTTGCTGAATTGAGTAAAGAACTGCAGAGCAGAACCAGAAATTTGCAGAATGATTTTCAAATTTCTTTCAATTATAAACTAGCAGAGATCATAACTAAGCTGAGGATGAATAGTTTCTGGAGGTATACATTTCTAGCAGGCACTGGAGTTGTGTTCACCCACAGTGGCAAGATCTTGTTGAAAGTCCCAGGCATTCAACTGTTACCTCACAAAGGTTAGCCCTTGAGAATACTCTAAATCCATGTTAGCCTAAAACAGAGCTTCAAAATGGTCTCAACAGGATCAAGTTTATTTGCCAGAAAATTATTTTAACTATCTGGTAGTATAAAACTTGACACTAATAAAATACTAGGTGTGCTGACAAAATATGTTCAAAAAAACTGAAAAAAATGTGAACAGTGAGTCTACAGGTGGAGAATCTCAGAAAAAAATTCAAAAACAAGTGAACAATCTACAGTTGAAAAATACATTCAGCTTAGCAATATTCAGCACATTGCCAGAGAAAAGGTCAATGAACTTAAGGACAGGTTAATAGAAACTATTAAAGGACAAATTGAAGCAGAGTTCGAAAAAACAATGACAAGAGGATAAATGACGAATGGTCTAACATGAATAGTTTGAAGCCAGATGGAGAAAGAAACTGCAATGAAAAGTATATTTAGAGTTGCTGAAAATATTCAAAATTTGATTTAAAAAATAAAAAGCAACCACAGATGTAAGACTCAAACTGCAAATAGGATAAATAAGAAGGCAACCATATCTAATCTCCACTGAAAGCTGAACAGAGATGAAAAATTCTAAATCAGAAGGAAAATAGTTACATTAACAGTGAGCAATGATATGAACAACTGACCAGACAATTCAGTCAAGACAGTGGACACTCTTTAATGGGCAGAAGAAAAATAATTAAAACTCTATATCCAGTGAAAAAATCCTTTAAAACAAAGATGAAATAAAGACATTTTTTTAGGTAAATGAAAGCTGAGAAAATTTGTAACCAGAGGACCTGCACTATAACAAAATGCTAATGGTAGTTGAAGGTACATGATAACTGATGAAAACATACATCTACATGAAAGAAGGAAGAGTGCTACAAATGATTTTCTGATTTCTTATTTAAAAGCTACCTGAGGATCTCACTAGTGGTTTAGGGAGTAAGTCTCAACACTATCACCATGGTCTGAGTTTGATCCCCGGCCAGGGTTGACCAGGGAGCTAACCCACATGGCATGGCAGACCACTAATCTCGCCCACTGCTCCCCTCAGCAGTGTTTTCCAGTGAATCCATCTGTTCTGCTCCCCACTCTGTCTCTGGTGAATCCTCTCATCCCCTGCACCTCTGGCCTACACCCTAGTTCTTCTATGCATAAATAACTAAATTCTTTAAATAAAAAGCCACCTGACTGTTGAAAGGCAGATAGCAGTGTTAAACAGAAACTATTTGGAATAAAAATAAAAAACCAAGATTTAGACTATGTATAAGTACATATGTATAATTATAGCATAAAAGGAACCTTGGAAGTATACACAGTTATAAGATGTGCATGTTACAAAAGTAGTACCTTACTAAGGTAGACGCAATAAGAATGCTTACAGCAAATACTGAACAAATATAAAATGTGTAACTAAAAAGTCAACAGAGGAATACAATGGAATACTAAAAACTAGTATTAATCCCAAAGAAGGCAGAAGAACGAACAGATGGTACAAAAAGATAAGCATGATATTAGTCTTCCAACCAGTCATACCAACAATCATACACATGCAAATGGATTAAACACCAATTTAAAAGCATGTATGATCACACTGAATGAAAAACAAACGAACATTATTTTGTTTAGACGACTCCTGAAAATAATGGTATTGATCAGTTATAAGCAAAGGTGCTACAGGGCAGGGCACGCAAGCACAGCTTCTTCACGTCTTTCTCTGCTTCATGTGCCTCCTCCAGGTCTCCTTGCTCCCCATTCTTCCTCATTCTCCACTCTCCTCTCCAGCTTCTCCTCCTCCCTGCTCAGCCCCAACCTCCTTGGGGTGGGGCAGAGAACCTGGAATCTCCCTTTTTCCTGGGAACTACCCTGTTACAAAAGGATAGAAAATGAATGATAACACTAAGAAAGGAGACTTAAAAACAGGAAGTATAACTAGAGATAGAGCTATTTAAAAAGAAAAAATTTAATAAAGCAGAAGATATATGACTTTTAAATGTATTTCCTCCAATGACTTGTTTTCCAGTTACAAGAAATAAAGCACATGTGAGGCCAGGAAGCTTTCAGTTAGAATAAAAGGCTTGATCTATTTCCTAGGACATAATGCATCAGTCCTTAAGTTGCTAAAATTTATTTAACCATAATTCTAATGTACAACAAAGTTGTCTATATTAACAAAATTTCTTACCATCTCTCTTTAAGGTAGAAGACAATCTTAACTATTTTATTTCTCTTTACAGATAGGACAACTAGGAGTCTAAGAAACTCAAAATAAAGGTACACCCATCTCAAAGATCACCAAATAGGTCTTCCCAATTTAGTGAGAACTATCTACAAACTTGACAGAGTAGTCCACATTGTTTTCAGTTTCCAGTGCTAGTATAAATATGTGGGTGAAAGCTTTACTACTGAATTCCACTTCATTTGGTTCAATTCAGATCTGGGAAGACTACAGCATAATAAGATGAAAATATGTATGTTCTTATATGTCTATGATCTACTGATTCCATTCCATGAAAAAGTGCCAAAATGCAGAACAGTGTAGATGTTACACTACGATTTTTGGAGGAAATTACTGAAAAATGATATGCAAACAAATTTAAACAGGCCTTAAAAACCTTAAAAAGACTCATAAGGAATGAGTCATTCATAAGAAATTAATATCATGAAGGTAAATAAATAGCTAAGATAGTAATGGAAAAGAGACTTTCATCTTAACCTTTTTATACTTTCAGAATTTTGAGCTGTGACTGTATTATCCATAAAAACATTTAAAAATAAAAAAAATTAAGAGTTGTGATGACAAAGACTTGAAAACAGAAAAAGTAACTGTTGCAAACCAAAGGATGGACTTTTTTGCATTTTATTTAACAAATTCAGGCCACAAAATATTTGTAACTTCAATCTTCTATACTTCTATATGAATATAATCCCAGGAAAAACTTGAAGTGTATGATAAGAAGTGTTTTTGGTGGCTTCTTTTATGAAATCTTCAGTTATCTTCTCCTTTTCACATTAGGATTATACCTGCAAAAAAAGAAATGATACCTAGATAAGTGATATCTAGACAAATAATTGCTGTTTTTTCCCTTTTATTTTAAAGGGTTTTCAAATTAAAGTCACACTTAGCAAAAAATTTATCAATTTTATCTTTAAGGTCAGATATCAAGCACTGAATTTTTTACTTTCTCCTTTTCACGTTACTTTGATGAGTATTATGAAAAATACCATCAGCAACACAATAAACCCTGCAAAGCATTAAATAATAAAGAAAAGCAATAATTTAAAAAGAAATATGTTTATATTTTTTCAGTATGGTTTCAAAAACTGAAATTTTTTTCATTTGCACAAGAGCATAATGAAATTAAAATGTAGTTACTTTTACAAAATTATCTCCTATAGCAATTAAACATAACTGAGCAACCACATATTCTCATTTGACTGCTTACGAAAATTCAGTGCCATTTGTCGACACTTTTACCAGTAATTCAAATTGTCAACAGTCAAATTAGAGAATGAACAAACTGGCTGTTAAAAAGACTCAAAAAATATAGTACTTCTTGTTCTGCCTAATTAAGTTTGAGAAAATGTTATTCTCCCCTAGCCATAACCTACCTATGATATAGTGTCTTATGGAATTTGAAAGGAAATTACTATAAGGTTTGTTGGGCCTATAGGAATGTGGAAAATATGGATATCAGAATTAAATTATAATCACTCAATATAACTCCTCTAAACCTCTTACAAAAACCTGTTTTCAGTCTCTAATCTGGCTTCTTGTTTTTAATGCATGTGCCAATAAAAACTAAACAAACGGTCTGACATTTCACTTAGTTCAAAACCCATGCATTCATATTTCTATGCAGAGCTAAAAAAACTCACAAATTATTAAGCCAAATTTACCCAGCTCAGGAACATTTTTGCTGAATGTCCCATATAAATTTCAAATACCTTGTGACAGTCCAACTAACTCAATCCCAAACCTTAGAACTATAGCCAGCAAACCCAATTAAGAGGTGCTCAAGTAGTAAAATACAGACATATATTAAAAACAAAACATCTTTAGGTGAAGGAAATGTTTATTTCTAATCAAAGGAGAAACAAATATTTACTTTTTATGAGTTTTTATGAAGAGAATTGAATTATACATCTCTCAAAATATTCAGAAAAAGCTAAAATTAAACTTTACCTAAAAAGATCATCAGCAAGAGACTCTTCTTTTGCATGTTGATTCTGCACCTGTAAAAATTAACATAATTTCAAACATTTGCTCAATGATGAATATATAAGTTAATGCCCCACTATATGTGGGAGTCACAGTCATCTTTGAGATTTCCATGGCCAGGAGGTCAGTCTATGAGTTCTTGTCTTTATGAAACCTCACCCACTCAAGAGATCTTTTCCATTTCACTTCAAGCCAAGATTATTGCAAAAACACTCTAATTAAACCACTTTTTCCAGCCAATATCCTCTCAAAGGCAACCAACTTAAACACTGCTAGCTTGTTGAGTTTTTTTTTAAACATTTTTTTTCATGTAGAGCCCTTTTACTAAATGAAATGCCAATGCTTTAAGTGCTCACACCACAGCTGAAGGTTTTGAGAGGGCAATGTTTATACCTCTGGCCAGAACAGCTCTACAGGTGAAGTGGTTCTTCACAGTCTTAAATCATGGCTCAGAAGCTGTTTCTGTATTACCTCACCCATGAAGTAATTTTAAACACAAACTCATCAAACTCCTAAAGCACCTTTGAGAGTTAAGACCAAAAAAACCCCTCTTTTGAGGTGTGTCTTCCTAAAGTCCAGCTATGATCCTGGCATTCAAAACTTTTTTTTAAAAGATTTATTTACTTATGCATACAAGCTGGGGTACAGGCCAGAGGCGTGGGGCGGCAAGAGGGTTCACCAGACACAGAGCGGGGAGCAGAGCAGGCAGATGGATGGAAACACACTGCTGAGGGGAGCAGCGGGCGAGGCAGGAGAGGTCTGCCACGCCATGTGGGAATCGCCATGTGGGAATCTCCCTGGCTGGGCGTCGAACTCGTGTTGCTGCTGCCGACAGCTCCAGAGTGCAGTGCTTAACCACTGGGGGGCCCCTCATTCAAAACTCTTTAGTGACTTCTCCCATCTACCAAAGAAACACAAACTCTTGCGTTTGACCCCCAAAATGGGAAGTCTCTTTATGATCTGATTCCATTTTATTTTCTCACTCTGCCCCCATAAAATTACCTCCTTTTTCTTTTTTTCCCACATGTGACTATCTTTAAAGGTGGATTCACTCAGTAATTATTTAGTACCTACAATGCATCAAGGAACGAAGTTTCCTGACCCTCTTCATTTGAAGTATATATAAAAAAACTTCCACAAAACTTAGGCTATGTAACTACTGGGGATACTTAATGATTTCTATCTTCTATTATAATTACCTATTAGCACACCCTCACTAAAGACTTTAAGTTCCTTGACTGCAGCTACTCCATTTTTACTAATAATTTAATTTACATTTGTGTACTTGAAGATACTATCTTAAACGGTTTTTAAAAGAAATATTACTTAATCTTCACATAATTTCATTACTATTATTAAAGCTCTACCTAATTTTAACAAATAAGTGAACAGAGACTTAGGTTAAGTAACTGGCAGAAGATCAAAGGCTAGACGAACTAGGATTTGACAGGATCTGCCTGAATGAGAGCACCAGTTATTAGCCGGCTATCCCACTGCTTCAGAGTCTTTGGAAGGGCTTAGAAGAATGACTTGCAGAGATGCAAATTTACAGAATGATTTTATACAGTGACTGTCAAAATGAAACTATATCATTTCTTTTTGTACTTTTTAATAGGTATAGCACAACTTGATTTCATATACCAACTGTCAAAAAAGCTGCTGTATCATTTTCTTTGATATTGTTAGATGCTTCCAGGCAGGGAATGCTAATTTTCAAGTTCAAAGATAACAAGGAGAAAACATTTTTATTTTACATATCTTGGTAAAAACATTAAGTAAAATAGTATTAAGAAACAGAAAGCCTTGTATTAATGCACTTTTTCAAGTCTTTCAGGAAGCACATCTCACAGTGATTTTCTTAACAATTACTTTTTTGAATAACCTTTCTGACAATTTTTGGATTGCAAAAGAAATCTTAAAAAAAATAAGTCTAATAAACTGTATTAAACCCACAAATAAAACAAAAGAAAGCTCCCTGAGAGGTCACTGTGTACCACTGCCACCTTTTGCCCTGTGCTGTGGGTATCTGAAAAACCCAGATTCTACTTTGAGGTCTGCATGGGGGATGAATGATATGAAAAAAAATCTAAGATGAGGAATCTAATAAAACACACCTGCACTAAACGCTATGATATAAAACAAGACAGCAAAGAAATCTGCTTATTTTGACCCTGGCACAGGATAAAGGAAAGTGATCAAAAGTCTCAAAGTTATAATGACAAACTGGTTCTCACTCAGATTTCTAATCATATATATATTAACTACCTGGGTTTTTCTAGCTAACAAATTTAGAAGTCCCTTAAAGAAGTGTTATGGAGGGGGCTCCCTGGTGGTGCAGTGGTTAAGCATTGTGCTGTGGAGCTGTCAGCAGCAGCATTGCAATTTCGATGCCCAGCCGGGGAGATTCCCACATGGAGCAGCAGACCTCTCCTGTCTCACCCGCTGCTCCCCTCAGCAATGTATTTCCATCGCTCTGTCTGTTCTGCCCCACGCTGTGTCTCTGGTGAACCCTCTCGCTGCCCCACACCTCTGGCCTGTTCCCCAGCTTGTATGGATAAATAAATCTTTAAAAAATTAAAGTAGTATTATGGAAAGGTACAAATTAAGATAATCTTAATGCTTTGTAATTCAGGAATTTTCCTGAATGAATAATCTTAAATTGCTAAAGTTTAGTTTTATGAAGAATTTGCTCTAAGGGAAACACAAGGGGCCAAAACACAAATCAGACAAGTTACCTGGGCTCCCTTTCTACTGACCTCCATTTCCTGCCTTAACCAGTCTTCTAACTCCGCATTCTTGCGAGTATGATGAGCTATTAGGTCTGACCCTCCAATGATGTGTGGAAGTTTTCCTGCTCCAGGAAATGTGACCTATTAAACATAAAAGTAGTAAGGTAAAATGTATTAACAAATTAAGATCAGTATTAGAACTGGGACTACCCTGTCAATACAAGCAAAAGCCTACAGCTTAATGTGAGAAAAACCAGGTAAACATCACCCTTTAAAAATTCAATTTTAATGAAGAACCTTTCATTCCAGGTGTTCCATGTATTTATTAGCTGCCCTCATGTCCTTCCTAGATTATTTTTTATTGTTATTTACATCTTTTACATTATTGTGTACTCCTCTTGGGTAGTTTATGTTGAAAACTGATCCTTCCTGGAATATTTTTTAAACTTTTTTTTTTTTGGTTCAAGCTGGGGTACAGGCCAGAGGCGGGGGGCGGCGAGAAGGCTCACCAGAGACAGAGTGGGGAGCAGAACAGGCAGATCAGAAATACACTGCTGAGGGGAGCAGTGGGCGAGGCAGGAGAGATGTGCCGCACCATACGGGATTCTCCCCGGCACCATACGGGATTCTCCCCGGCTGGGCGTCGAACCCACATTGGGCGCTGCCGACAGCTCCACAGCGCAGCGCTCAACCGCTGCGCCACCAGGGAGGCCCATTTTTTAAACTGTTTTTAAGCAGAGGAGATAGCATCAGTTTTCAACATAAACTGCTTTTATTACTAGTTAGCACCGCTAGCTTTACTAAAAACACTCCAAATACTGCCCTCTTGTGATATTTCAGTAAAAGCAATACCTACCTTTTTGAATTTCTTAAAATTCTTTAGTTGGCCATAATCATTGTTTACACTGGATGCACTTCTGGAGTTAGAGTTACTAACCACCAGAGATCTAAATTCAGTCAGTAACACCTTCTTTGGAAGCATCTCATCATCCTCTTGAAGTTTGTCATTATTCTTAAGTGGTGTTAAAATAGACAGATGAGAAGAAATAAGAAGAAAAAGGAAAATTACTGATCACTTAGGGATCTATAGAAAGAAATTAAAATAGTTGAAAAAACAGTAAAAAAGGTTAATTACTAGGACATGAATTTCATATATGGAACCAAATTATATCTATTTCAAAACCAAAAAATTATTCAAGTCCTCTCTAACTTTAGAAACAATTATTACACATTCATCTATGAAGTAAAGAAGAGCAGAGAATTACACTCAGGTTTCTCTCCATACTCTTTATTATAACACAGTTATTATATGATTGATCTGCTTCCAGAAGAGACATAATAGTGGAATAGACCAAAAATATAAACATTGTTAATCCTAAAAATGTAATAATGAAACACTGAAATCTTTGTACAAATTAAATGAATAAAAATTTCCTCACAGGTAATTCTTCTTTAGTTGACCATAATGATTCTTTCTTGATCTCACATTTCTTCTCAATTTCACTTTCTTGCTAAAGAAATAAAAAATATTGGGCATAAGAGTTATAAAATGGTAGCTTTCTGAAAACCTCAAGATATTCCTGAACAAGTTTATTTGACTTTTAGTATCTTTCCTAAAGACATTATGAAATGAGGGTAGAAATATACAGAAAAAGACATTGTAGTGTGAATTGTAAGAGCAAAGACTAGAAGCAATCTAAGTTAATCTAAGTTACATATTTAAGGAATATTTAACAATACGAGAGGATCATAATGTAAATAAATAAAAAATAGCTTTAAAACTGCATTATCAGTTGATTCCAAGTTTGCAAAATATGATTTAAAAAAGATGGGCCTCCCTGGTGACGCAGGGGTAAAAGACATAGCACTATCAAACTATCGCCAGTCACTGCAACATGAGTTTGATCCTTGGCCAGAGAAATAGCCCACATGGCACAGAAGACCTCTCCTGTCTTGCCTGCTGCTCCTCTTAGCAGTATAATTCAGTACATCTGTCTGTTCTGCTCCCCACTCTGTCTCTAGTGAATCCTCTCACTCCCACAACTCTGGCCTACACCCCAGGTCTTACATGCATAAATAAATCTTAAAAAATTAAAATAAAAAAAGAAGATACCAGAATATTAACCATGATTATTTGCAGATGGCAGATTATACACATATGGTTATACAGATGTAGATTATCTACAAACTGTCATTATGTTTTCATATTTCTACATGATCATGTATTACTAGTATAGTCAAATATAAAAAATACTTAAAAAGGATGCTATCTTAATTTTAGAGTTAAATTTTATATCATCCTAATTCAGGATGAAAGAAAAAGTTATTTTAACCATTCAAGTCATTTATCTACAATAAACTGAAGACTGCCTTGTACAGAATCTTTCATATTCATATACCCAACCCATGATCCAGATAAAAGCATGTTGCATGGATGACTTCCTAATATTTTCATTAAAAACTGTAACCGCTTTGGCTACATTAGAGGGCATATGGTTTTACACCAAATTTCCTGTCAATAATTATAATAAAAATTCACAAATTTTTTAAAAAGGTTAGAAGAGAACCAACATTCTTAGTCCTTATTTGGGGGCTAAAGAGAATTAATTTCTTTATTTCTCAAAAGTAAGATTAAAAATTTACATTCCAAACCTATCATTGACCCTTTTACTTAGGTTGAGTACTTTATCATCACTGGAAGGTTTTAACACAATGTGAACATTTTTACTCCCCTGCATCTGCTTGTCCTATTCTATTTCCTCAAGCTTGCCCATCCTCCTGAGCACGCTGTTATTTCTTATCTCGGAGAACTGTGCTACATCCTACCCAGATACTTTGGTATTATCTTACACTCTTTCCTATCTCTCATGTTGGGTCTTTAACCAAAACCTGCAATTTTACCTCCACCAATTTACTGAATTTATCCTCTCTGACAGCCTTCCTTGGTAGCATGTAAAATATCTACAATAACTGAATAAATGACGAATGAATGAATGCCACTGTGAGAAAGATGACAAAAAGGACAGGATAGCCCAAAGGACAGGATACGTCTGTGTTTTTGTTCTAGTTGTCAAAATCTAACTAAATGACTTTGGCAAGTCACTTAACACCTACTGTCAGTTTCCGAGTTGGCTCAATGGACATAGTACTCAGGGTTGCTCTAATGGAATGATGCTATTCAGTTAGTGGCAGCTACAACTACAGTGTTTTGGAAGATGCTACAGTTTTAAAAGAGGAGGAAACCTTAACTTAAGATAGGAGAGTAGAATGTGATGAGGAAGATAGTCCGTAGACACACTGGATACTATTAAGGAGAGACATGTTAACAAGGATGCCAAGTCACATACGCATTTTGTGGAGACTTGGGAAGTTGAAAGTAAGGCCAAGGCTGAGGGACAAATGTCATTTTTATAAGGATGAACTCCTAGCAGGAATATCTAGCCAACATTTTAGCTCTCAGAAAATCTTGTAGAGATGCTATAACCTACGTTTAAATCCCTAAGTAGAAAAATGGCATACCATCAACATATTTTAGGAATTGCTTTTCTGAAATATAGCAAGGGAATCCAAGGTCAAAAGAGGTATCACAGTTTTGCCTTCTTAAAATTACAAATATTTTTTATATAAAAGGATTAAATTTTTTTCCTCATACTCTCTTTTGCAGCTAGAAAAATAAGTGTAATCCATGAGGAGCCACAAAAATTTTAGAAAACAACTTCTTAAAATGATAAAAATAAAAGTATTAAAAATAACCTCACGTTGTCTGAGTAAGGTTGACACCCATTTCACATGGGTGAAATGTGTACATGGGATTGCTATATATAATTTCTTACAAGTGCATGAAAATCAATAATTATTTCAGAATACAAAGTTTGTTTTAATTATTTTACATTGAAAATAAAATTATTTTTGTAACAAGTTTCTCAATATAAAAAGTTTAGTGCTGCAATAAAGTAATTTAACTTTTAGAATATCCAAAAGCATATTACAAACTACAATTCACTCTTGGAAATTCTACTGCAATATAATTATTTTGTACTGTATTTTTATTCAGAATTCTGAACCAGAGAAATAAGGATAGAAGAAATTATGCTATAGAATCATAAAACAAAATAAAATAATCCTATTTCCTGATACCATTATTTAGACTATAAAACTTGGCTATTAAAAATTTAAAAAACAGCAAAAAAGGAATGCTTACTTATAATGAGGGGAATTTCTGGGAAGAAAATTACATGTACTAAACCAGGATCTTTGGAGGTTTAGTATAGTTGTCATAGTTGCTAAACCACATTTCTCATGCAGCTGGTCCACAGGAGGGCACTTAGAAACAGGACTTTCATAAGAACTAAGAATAGGTCTCTCCTATGAAGATACCAATATATAGGCTAAATGGACATATATTTTGGTTTTTTCTACAGATTTAGTAGTGCTTAATATACAATATGTTCTCAACAAATGCTTATTGAATCACCGTGCTCTCTAATCATGTATCTTTATCGTTTTATGCGGTCTTGTCCTTACCTAGTAAGTTAATCATAGACGTGGTGACCAGAATCAAGAACAAGAATGGACCTATGTGGAGTTCAGAATATTAAATTTTGACTTCATAAGGTCTCTGCACTCACCTAATGAGGTAACTAGTATACAGATAGTAGCACCTTATTGATGCATAAAATAGGACATTTATGACTAAATTATGCACATTCTGTCTTAAAAATTTATTTAGTTGTTACTTTGCCTTAATGACTCTCTTCATCATTTTGTACCTGCTTACTCTATTAAGGTATCTCTACTTACCATCATGGCCAAATGCCTGCTGAAACAGCAATAGCCTAATCTAGAAATCTATTAAAGCAGACATGAGTAACAGTTCTATTTGTTGTCATTTATTATATACAGCCATGCATCATTTAAATTAATGATGGGGATACATTCTGAGAAATGCATTGTTAGGTGACTTCCTCTTTCCGTGAATGCAACACTAATAGTGGATATTGTTTGCTATGGGGCAACAGTGAATAAAACAACGCAATATTAAATCACGCACAAGGAAAAATGATGCTATCAAGAGACACAGTAAACAGGAGATGAGGCTGCTGCTGGCGTAAAACACTCCCAAGTAGTTACAGCTGTGACATCACTGGACAAAAGGAATATTGAGACCATCATGGCATATGCAGTCTATACTGAGTGAAACATCATTATTATGACTGTAATATTAAAGAAAATAGCACTGAGTTTTTAATATTAACCTTATAGATCAACAAATTCTTATACCTGTTACTTACAGATATTTTGTTATTTTCCAGTGTTGCTTCATCATTAAAAGTGGCATTTGTTTCTATGTCCAATCTTGGTCTTTTTCTAATATTGGCATTTTCCTCTTGTTTTTGAACATTCACATGAACTTCTAATTCTGGATTCATGTTCTTGAATAACTGTTCTAATACTTCATCCTCTATGACTAAATCATCCTTATCTTTTCTTTTTCCTGATCCTAGCTTTTCTGTAGAAAGAGTTTTACTGGCAGAATTTTTCACACAGGATTCAACATCTATCTCTGAAAATAAGTTATCTGATTTTATGTCCTCTGGCTCATTCTGATATAAATGCTGCTCCTTATTTTTCCATACTGAGGGTGTTACAGGCTGTGTTTGTTCTAACAGAGAACAGGACATTTCTATCCTTGCTGATTTAGATGAAGAATTTTTTTCATTTTCTTCTTCCCTTTCCCTTAGATTTAAAAAAAAAGAGAAAACAGAAAGTAAGAAAATGAACATAACTAAATTGTTCAATTTGGCAATATTCACCCTTCTCCCAATTAATTTGCAATATTCTTGATTTTATTAATAATATCATTGGCAATCAACAAGTAAGTATTTGAAAACAGTACATAATTTTTATACACTCTACTGTTTTGACAGGACCAATCAATTCTGTGGTTAAAAAATATGGCGATTACTATCTTTCTGGTCGAAGTAGTAATAGTTGATAAAATAATAGTTGATCAAGTAATATGGAAGAAAAGGTAAAAAATACAAAGGACTTGCTGCCAAAATATGAAGGACTTCTTGTTGCTTACTTAATGAATGCAGGGAACATGTGAACAGGGAAAAATTACCCTAGGATATAACCTGATAGGATAATGAGAACTGGATTTAAGAAAATAAGAGTGGTTAAATACAAAATACAGTAAAGACTATACACTGCAAGCAATGTAAGAATAGGTGACTAACAGTTTTCTATATAATACTGTATCATTCATTCAATAAGTACTGAATATTCATTTAGATGGTACTAAGACCCAGAGAGGACACAAAACTGGGTGTCTGCTTTCCAGGACTTTACTGGATTCATGTGGAATGGAAACAGCCAAGGTGATATATTTATAATAATAATTATCATCATCACCATCTAATACCATCCCATCAAGGGGTTTTGTAATAACTTCAGAGTTTAAAACAGGTAGCAACACAAACAAATGAAAACAGAGGGATTTATAAGGCACTAAAATAAAAATCAAAACTATTATTTTGGAGAGGCAGAGAGGAAATAGTTAAAGATTATGATAAAGTACGAAGAAAAAATAGAGACATCCAGTGAGAGGGGAGAAAAGGTTTTAGGCTCATTATTTGGTATAATAGCAAGAATCCCAGTGGAAAAACAGAAGTGACATATAAAGAAGCTAGGGTCCATTATGTTGATCATTTGCAATAAAATCATGAAACCCTGAAGGCAGAATACACAGACTATAAAAGATAGGAAGGAGGAGGAAAAGAAGTCCTCAAGAGGGAAAATGGGGAAGTCAGAGAGGCAACAGAACCAGGATAAATCATTACCATAAAAGCTGAAAGAAATCATGAGGAGGAGAAAAGCTCAGGTATTGAATGTTACCAAAAGGCCACTAGATTTGGCAAATGTGTCAATGGCTAATTTTAATGATGTCATTTCAAGATGAAATATTGATGGTTAAGACACAGTTCATAAAGAAATGGAAACAATAACTAACAATGATCTCCTTTTATTTTTGAGAAGTTTGACAGTGATTGCAGAATACAAAAAGGTAGCAGGCTGAGGAAAAAACCAAGTCAGGGAAGACTTTGATAAAAGTCTTGCCCTAAAAGGAGGACAGAGGTTTTGAGTACAGAAGAAAAGGACCTAGGAAAGATATTAAAGGTGCGAGAAATTGAAACAAAAATTGATAGTGCATGGTCTAGACAAAGTAAGAGTTGACCTAGGAAACAGGCAGATTGAAAAAATTCAGGTGTGAAAAAGTTCTTTAAGTGTGGTAAATCAAAAAACAGATTAGCTGAGGTATAGAAGAAAAACGGTGAGGGGGAATCTATCTTATGACTTCAGTGAAGATGGATGTTTGGATATTTTAATAGGGAATGAGGTCAAAGGGCCACAGCTTTTCACATATCCAGAGAGGAATTATTAAAAATATACCTTTTTTTGGTAGATGGCTGAAAGTAGTTTTTGATCGAGTTGGTCTGCTGATGTTGAGAAGCCCGACCTTGACTTTTATTTACACCTGATAATTTAGAGGGTGAAAGCTGATAATTTGGGGTTTTCATCCTAAGCATAGAATTTGATACTACATTATTATTACTGAAGCCTATTTGGGGAGTTTCCTTCACGGTGGATGTTTCTTGTGAAAGCAATCTGAATTTTTGTTCTATTTTGGTAGTTTTGATTTCTTCTGGTATTTCACTCAAATCCATACTATAAAAGAAAAGACAGCAAGGTAAACAATCAGTTTATAATGATTTTTATCTGGAAAGAAAGTTTCTTAATGAGTATACTAATATAGCTTTAGAATAAAACTAACTTTAAGATAATAATTAAGTGAATATATTTTACTATCATAATAAAGTAGCTCCTGTGTAATCAAAGCTCCCTGAAGATGGATGGCTGGATGAAGATGGATGACACCTTTCTCTTCTTCACTGTCTGTAGCACATGTCAGGCATGCTCTCCCGCAGAACTACTAGACACATATGGAATATCCTATTATAAAAATAAAATGGTGATAATTCTAGATAATTTCTGATGTGTTCAAAATTATTTCCATGCAAAAAGATGAGTAAAAAGTGAAAAATCAGAAGTATAAACTCCTTTCTATTATTTTATATAATAGGATATTTAGATCATTTTAGATGAATTGATAAGGTTCTATTCCAGCCAAATGAGTGTCTACATTACAAAAAACTCTGTATTACCAAAAAAATATTTTAAAGACACCCATACATATCGTTCTACAATGTATGGTTGAATGTGTACTGCTTTTGCTATAATGTCACACACAAAAAAAACTATAGTTCAAATGACTTTCAAAGCGTTAAGTTTTTTTTTTAAATGTTGTTTCTGGGGGCCTCCCTGGTGATGCAAGGGGTTAACTCAGCATGATGAAGCTATCAGCAGCCACTGATCCCTGGCCAGGGAGCTGACCCACATGGCGCAGCAGACCTCTCCTGTCTCACCTGCTGCTCCCCTCAGCAGTGTATTTCAGTACATCTGCCTGTTCTGCTCCCCACTCCGTCTCTGGTGAATCCTCTCACCACCACCCCCCCACCTCTGGCCTACACCCCAGCTCTTATATGCACAAATAAATAAAATTAATCTTTTAAAAAAAAAGTTGTATCTGGCCTCAATATGTATACAGTAAAACTGTAAATATGGTCTAATGTAGTCATGTTATAAGCAACTTTTAATATGAACTGTTTATTATGGAATATTTAAAATAAAGTATGCAGTCTTAAATGAAAAATAGCATAAAATACAAAAGAGGTAACCTTGGTCTCCAAAAGAAAAAAACGAAATCAAAATCAAAAATAGAAACTCCACAAGTAATGAGTCACTATCTTTATGAACAAATATTAATTATTTAGATATCCAAGTAGACACATATAAAGTGTTTCCAAAATTATGACTAAAATACAGGCAACATCACATTATACCAAGAAATTTATTTCAAACTTTCTGGTCTTGAGTGAACATTTGGTGACCCTTGCCCTAAAATACTGTTTTCCTTGCAATTTTCTCATGTCCTAACTCTAAGAGATGAGCTGATAGAGGCCTGATTTTACCTCATGAATACAATATCTACTGACAGAATAACAGTAACAACAGTTTGTTGTCAAACTTTTGTTTGTACCAAAGGAACAGTAGTTTGTTTACCATGTATCTGCTTGCTCCGATTCTGTGTCAGCTACATATGTTGTAATATTCACTGGGACACTTGGCATTAATTTCTCATTAACTGATGAGCCTTGGGAAATGCTTGGTCCTGGAGTTGTTGTCTTTAACTCTGAAATCACACCAGTGTAAAGATGCTTATATAAACTAAATAATTTTGAGCTATAGAAAATCTTTCATGGTAACATATTGCATAAAACAAAGAAATAAAAGTAAAATGAGCTTCAATTCTAACTCAAATTACACCTTAAACTAGCAGACAAAAAAATTACATTTCCCCCCTACAGAAATAGATCTATTGTCCTGTCTACATCAATAAAAATTAATGTGAGTTTCTTTTTTCTAAGGAATATACTGTTTGAGAAAAAGACCTATAAAAAATCACTTTAGACATAAATTTTGGGCTATTCCAGAAAACTATATTGATTACATCATCACCTTATTTACTAGACTAGCAACTTAATTTAGGTGCCACTCTTGTGATGTAATTTTCTTGAACCTCCCTCCCCCTGAATGAAGTGTCCTTCATTTTAGCTTCTGTACTACCTTGCCATCACTCTATTAACTTTCAACACCCTTATCACTAGCTGTGTGATCTTTGTTAAGTAATTTAACTTTTTTATGCTTTAGTTTTCTCATCTGTAGAATGAGAATAATTATACTTTCCTTACAAGTTGTTTTGAGAATAAAATGAGCTGATATATAAATAGCACTAAGAAAAATGCTTAGAACAAAGTAAGCACTATGCAAATGTTAGCTGTTATTATCATCACTTTGCACTGTACTTGTTTACTTGTTACTTTCCTTACAAGACTTGGAATCTCCTTGAGAACAGAGGTTGAATCTTGCTCATTTCTATATCTGGACACTAGGGCAATTTTGGTACACAGTGGATATAAATAAGCTAATGGATATAAATTGTTAACTGAAAATTTTAAAAAGCTGACATTTACTGAGTAGCTTAGCTAAATAATCACTGTGTTAGGACCTCATGAACAGCACATACTTAATAATGTTTATTACTAATTCCAAATTCAGGCACTTAAATGATTTCTGTCATTCTCTTTATGTGACCTCCTTAAAAAGCTCACGGGCATTTCCCTAAAAACATGCATATCTATTGATGTAATTCATTTTAGCTTGCACAAAATTATATGAAACATAATTACAAATGCATATAGAATCTAATGACCCACAACAACTATAGTTTGTCAACAATAAGATTATTTACAATGCTCTAGCTAAAAATACCATGAGGACAGGGATTTAATCTGACCTGCTCACTTCCTTATTCCAAGCGTTTAAGAACACTATAAACATATAATAAAAATTTAATAAATACTTGTTGAAATAAATTAATATGGAGGAAGAGGGGAGAAAGGGGGAAAGGGACAGTAGGAGATATGCATTCACTCTGTTCTCCAAAATTGTGTGGACAGTTAGATATGTATGACTTGGAACCTACATATAACTATCTATGAATGCCAGAAATAATACTACTAATTTCAACAAATATTTATTCATTCCTTATGACCTGTTTCTACATGAAATAATAAAACAACAAAAGATAATGATTGGTCTAATGGTCAGAAAACTCAAATTTTAGGATTGGCTTGGCCATGAAGTGTTTGCGGGGGTTTAGTTTTTCTCATTCTTGAAATCTCCTAGACCTTTTAATATAAAGACAGATGAAATAATCTCTAATTTCCTAGTGTATTTAAAACTTAGTAGCAGCCTATAATCAGTCTAGTGGCTAAAAGAGACATGGAAACAATTGTTAATATTTCAAAGTAAGTGGAATGCAAAAAAAAAAAATAAAGTTACGGGGTATAGAAAACAATTCTGATTTGGAGAGTCTTATTTTTTAGTTTCTTTTTTAAACATCCATGTTTATTTTTTCAGTATGTAAGATTTCTCTATTCAGGTGTGGTCAGCATAATTTCCCCATCACCAAAGCACCCACAGTCCTCTACCACAGAGTACTCAGTGGCGGAAGGTATAATCTAAATAATTTTATCAAATAATAAAAAACTAGTCTCACAAAACTTATCAGATACATACTATCTCACATCTGATCACAGTCACACCATCATCATTTCTCAAACCTTTACATATTAAAATATATACATACCATTAGCAGTGTAGTATGGCATAACTTTGACTTAAAAGCCATTGTGAATTACAATACTCGCTATACGACATTTGTCTAATTTCTCAAGCTTTCTGTACCCTAGGTCTCACAATCTATAAAATGCAAATAATATCACCCATCTAATTAACTTGTTTTATATACTAAATTTTGATGATTATAATATGCATCCTCATCTACCCAAAAAATGTTCTGCTGGGTCTAGTTTCAATATTATATCCTGAAATCTGTTCTCTTTTCTGCATATTCACAAGGCACCAAGCTCTCTCTCACCTGGACACCCACAACAGCTTTCTACTCCTCTATCCACTTTCATTTTTGAGTCTAGAATCCATTCTACTCACATTGTGATCAGTTTTTTTCTTCCTGGTATTCCCCGCTACCCAGATAATCCCATGGCTAACTTTCCAGTCATCCAGGATTCATGAGGCTCAAATGTTACCTCAGTGAGTCCATACTTTAGCATCTACCTAAAATTGCCAGTTTCCAGTGACTATCACATCACATTGTTTTAGTCTTCTCTTTTATTTGGTCCTGACTGAACTGATCAGATGTGCTTGTTTGCCTGTTATTTGTCGGAACCCTGACCTTAAAAGCATAAGCTTCATAAAAGATCTCTTGTTTACCCATTCATCAATGTTTCTTTAGATCCTAGATAAGTGCTCTGTAGTGAGAATAACAAATATTTATTAAATGAATAAATGGACAGATGAATTTTTTAAAGATGGTAAAAAGAGTCATCCGTGAGAATATAGAGTTAGGTGCAAATACTTTCTTTTCAGCTTACATAATGAAGCTGCTAAATAATTAGTGCTTTTATTACCTTTACTGGAAAGGCCCTGAGGATCACAGTAATGCTCTGTTGTCATGAAAATAACTGCCAATCCAATTTCTGCTTCAGGAATAGGTCTAAGACCCTGCCTATTAGAAAGAAATAGTTTAGTGTGACAAGACAGTAACACTAACAATTCTTTTAATGTGCTGTCAAATGAATTTATCTTTTTTTCCTGAAGAAGATATTTTAGTTTTGGTATGGAGAACATTTTAAATACACAGAGTACTAGCTTACTCTCTGGGGCAATGTTAATTGGGAAAGTCCACAACCTTTTAGTAACTCAATCATCTCATTTATAAAATAAAGATCCAGAGTAAAGGATATAGATCCAGTTCTAAAATTCTATCATTTTCAGAGGAAGAAATATAACAACAAGAGGAAGCAATAAAATAAATTGTATAAGCAAATCAATATTTCTAAGATAAAATAAAAAAGAGGGGAGAAAAAGGGGAGAATAGGAAGGGGCAAGAAAAGCACAATCACCATATACAAGCTATAGCTATTATAATTTTAAGTTTGTTAAATTAAGCCATTTTACCAATTTACAAGTATTAGGGAATCTTATGGTGAAGTTATCCTCTGTTACTCTGTAATGTGAATGAGTGGCTTATAAAAGAGACAATTTAAGAATGCTATATAGAAACTATACCTACAGATTTAATAAAGTGTTACAAAATTCCTTTTAATATTTATTGTAGAGCTGTTTAAAGTGGTTATAGTAGTTCAAAAGGCATTTTTTGAATACTAATATTTGTTTCATTATATATAGTTGGTTGAAATAGAGTTCAACTATACAATTACAATTATAATCATGATACTAAAATTTATTTTTAAAGGTATTATAATTAATACTTATATTTCAGGGGACTCAAAATTGCTATTACCCTACTAACTTTTTTTAAACCTTAAATTTATTATACCATGTAAACTTTTATAGATTGGCTATATAAAATAAAAATACTTTAAATACATATTTAATAACAATGTCATACAGAAACTACATTGTACTAAATAAGAAAATACTGGAAGCATTCCTTTTAAAGTCAACAGTGAGATAAATGTAGGTATTATCACTACTTCCATTTAACACTGTTGAATTAAGGCAATGTAGTAAATGTGGTAGAAAAAGAATAGACATATTGACAAATGAAACAAAAGGTAAAAACATTTCCATGCATGTACAGAACTTTGGTATACGACAGAATCCCAGACAGATGATAAACAAAACATCAAAATATTAGTTAAAAAATACAATGAATATCTTTTTGATCTATAAATAGAAAATGTTTTCTCAAAATGTTAAAAAGCATTGACTATGAAAGAAAAGGTAGTTAACATTTGGTATAATAAAATTAAAGGTTTTCCATAAAAAAAGATGAAATCTTGCCATTTGAGATGTTGTCTTGAGAAGGAGAAACACAAGTACTATACTTTTCCCTCATGCGGAATATAAAGAAACAAAAAGAGCATGCAAGTAAGACAAAAGCAACCTTTGGAATTCTGAAAACAGAATGGAGGTTACCAGAGGGGAAGTGGATAGCGGGGGTGTAACAGATAGAGGCAGTCAACTGTTTGGTGGTGGATGGAGAATGAAAATTTGGTGGTGGGCATGTATGAATTATGGAGTTGCTAAGGTAAGAAACTGTACATTTATGAACTTTTTCACACAAATACTCTAGGCCCTACCTACTATTTGCTAGGTGAACAGATTTTAGTCAAAAGAATGCCAAACTTGGATTTTTATAATATTTTTTGACTTCAACAATGCTAAGACCATTAATACCAATGAAGAGTCTAAGAAAAAAAATACTGATTTAGCTTTCACTCTCCCTCTGCACTATAAACATCTCCCCCAATTTCCCTAATAGCAAATATAAGAGGTATACAAATTTTTATTCCCATTTAATTGCTTCAGGCAATTTGAGTTTTTAACTTTCTCAACTACTACATATAAAATTGCCTACTTGCGGGCCTCCCCGGTGGCGCAGCGGTTAAGCGCTGCACTGTGGAGCTGTCGGCAGCATTGACGCGAGTTCAACGCCCAGCCGGGGAGAATCCCACATGGTGCGGCAGACCTCTCCTGCCTCGCCCGCTGCTCCCCTCAGCAGTGTATTTCTGATCTGCCTGTTCTGCTCCCCGCTCCATCTCTGGTGAACCCTCTCACCACCCCACGCCTCTGGCCTGTACCCCAGCTTGTATGTATAAATAAAAATTAAATCTTTAAAAAAAAAAATAAAAAAAAAATAAAATTGCCTACTTGCATTTATTATGAATAAATAATTCTCTACCTTTGGAGCACATCCATAATTGAATGAATCCACTTTTTCTGAGAGTCAGGAAGTAAGGTCTGTGAGTTTGTTATTCCTACATCAACGACACAAGTTCCAGGAGTTGAAAAGAAACTATCATCTTCTTCATTTTCTTCTGTTATCAATCTAGCATTTCCTCCTCCAAAAACAATGGCTGAACTTAGTTTTTTGTGCTGAAAGAAAGAAGGAAAAAAAGGAATGAAACTGCCAAAATTAATTTCTTGAATATATTATACAATTTGAAGAATTTGATTAGAGATGTTAAAAAAAGTACAAATGAAATAGAACTGGTTCTATTTCTTGAGAGGACAACCTAGACTCCCATTCAGCAGATCTGTGACTTGCCAGGTTCTTCTGCAGTCCTGGAACGACTACCATACAGTTCTCTAACTAGGTTTACTTACATGATTTTTCTATGTACAACATAAACTACTGAAACCCTCATTCTGGAATACAGAAGACATTTAACTGCTGTTTACTAACTGAACAACACAGAATTTAAACCAAAGTTTTCTATCCCCATTGCCCACCACTTACATGTTTATATAAACTTAACAGATATTATGAAATATAATTACATACATCAACAACAGGCAGGTTCTGGTGCCTGGGCAGTTACTGTACTTCACCCTTCTACACAAAATCTCAGAAGGAAGTTCATTAATAATACTGATGACAGTAATAATTTATCCTACTTTGTGATGTTTTCCTTTAGCCCAATTTAGTTTATAATGTTACCTGTTTGGCATTTAGGAATATGAATGTTTTTCCTTTAAAGATTTGTCTTCTTTCCCGTCGTTCTGACAGATCAATATTTTTACTTCCAATAGTTGGTTCATCAAAAGGTGGGTAAAAACTGTAAAAATATTTAAAATTTTCTAATTACATGCTACTTTGTATGTACACAATTAAATGTGTAAATGGTACAGCTATATAGGCACCAGAAAGGCATAATTCTCAATGCCATTAAATGTTTTTAAACAGTTTTATCTGAACAATGATAAAAAAACACCTAAATTTTTATTATAGAAATATGATGATGGGTGACGCACAAGCAGCAGAATTTTTCCTAATTTCCTAATAATATATATTCCATAGACAGACACTGGTAACAAGATACAATTAAATATGTATGAATCAATGAATTACAAAAGGTTGAGAGAGAATTGTTCCTAAAGATCAAATTTTTTTTTTTTTTAATTTTTTTTTAAGATTTATTTATTTATACATACAAGCTGGGGTACAGACCAGAGGTGTGGGGCGGCGAGAGGGTTCACCAGAGACAGGGTGGGGAGCAGAACAGGCAGATCAGAAATACACTGCTGAGGGGAGCAGCGGGCGAGGCAGGAGAGGTCTGCCGCACCATGTGGGATTCTCCCCGGCCGGGTGTTGAACTTGCATCGCTGCTGCCGGCAGCTCCACAGCGCAGCGCTTAACCGCTGCGCCACCAGGGAGGCCCCTAAAGATCAAATTCTACTAGTATCTTCTGTGATTCCCTGGGAACTAGTTTTCCAAATCTATGAACTACTACTTTAAGTATTTGTTATAAATCTCTTTGAAGAAGCTCAAGAAATTTTAGTAACATAATTTTTTAAGTTTAAATAAAACAACTAATGTGAGATTACAAAACAAACAAACTTCCAGCTCTTTAAATAATGCTATAAAAACATGACAGTCATCCATGGATATGGGGAAATTAACAGAGAAATGAAATCAAGAGATAATTCATCAGTCCACAGTTTCAACTTTCTGTATTATCAGATCTCTTGCTATAGCTATTCTTTATTTAACTAGCCTTTCAACTTATCTACCACCTTATGAAATATTACTAATGTTTATGGACAGGAAGATTTAATATTGTCAGGATGTCAATTCTTCCCAATTTGATCTATAGATTAAATGCAACTGCAAAAAAGCTCCCAGCTAGTTATTTTGTGGATACCTTCTACAGAATGTCATATAGTTGGAAGAACACAGTATATAAGCTTTTAAGAATGGCTTCTGATACTTACTATGCCTTTAAGTTTCTTCCATATCTTTTTATGTTTCTTCCATATCTTTTTTCTTCCATATCTTTTTATCTTTTTATGATATTTCATTAATTAGTGTTAAATTTAGCACTTTAAGCATTACTTTGTTGGAATGTATCAGATATTATCATTCACCTACTGATTTGATTTTCAGTTACTTTTAAAAGCAGACAAATATCAGATATATAATATAGGTCCTAAAACACCTTGTACTGGGCAACATAGCTTATAAAGTAATATAAAAAAGTCTAAGTATCTTCCTCCTAAACTATAATTTGATTACTTGAAAGCATCACTAGTACAATACATAAGGCAGGGAGATCTTTTAGTATCGTGGTTGGCAATTTAGAAGAGCATGCTATAAATAGATAATTATGAATCTTCCCAGATACTGTTGCAATTAGCAACACTTCTTTTATAATAACCTACTATGATGACAGGCAATGTCCTCAAATTTTGGATAGACTACTACTTATAATAATAACGAATACTTGCATTAAATACTTAAAGAATCAGCAGGACAGATATTAAGTCTCACTTTTCCAAAGGAAGTAACTGACACTGAGAAGCCATTCCCTCCAACCTCAAGGACACAGTACTGTGAAAATCTGCCCTGGGACTATTTGGCTCTGGAATGTGGTTGCTGCATCACACAATTCCAGTGGCTTCACACCCACGTTTTCTTCGTACTGTACCTCTCTGTACCAGTGTCTTTCAATTTTTTTCTTTAAATGCTGGCAAATTATGTAATATCTGTTTCACAGGCACAAGAAACAAACAACAAAGAATCTGGAGAACCTTTCAACAACAACAAAAAAACTTCATTAAAATGAACTGTAATATCCTAAACTATACAACAGCAAAAACTTCATTAAACTGAACTATAACTTAATGATGATCCTGAAATAATCATTAAAGAGGGACTTAACCTAAATAAAATCAGTGCTATCATATGTTGTTACATGTCATATTATATTGAAAATAAACGATATACCTTTCAATTTGTGGAGCCTGTTTCTTGGACTGAATTGCTTTAACAAATTCAGTAAAATATTCTGGCTTAACTATTGGACGTCCACATATGAGTGCACATATTGTCTAAAAGGAAGAAAATATAAGTGAATACATATATTTAAATGTAGTTTTCTTTTTAAAGAAAAGTTTTAAGTTATGAATTACAAAAGGACTGTTCTCTGTTTTTTCATCTGATCTCTACATTTATAAAGAAGTCACAATTTATAAAATACAAGTCAATATTTGGTTTCTACTTAGTTTTAGTATACAGATCCTTATATGATCAATTATTTGAAGTCACCGATTATAATATTGAATTAAAAAGTGATTGAGGTGGGGCAGAACAGAACAACATAAAATAAAATAAGAGTCAGTTTAAAAATGTAGTACAAAAATGTTAAAAAATGTATCTTAAAATTGAAGAAACATAACATGTGATCTATACAAGACAACCATTAAGAGGTAAGTGGGAGAGGCAAGATCTTTTCAGCTTAATTGTCTTGAACATATTTCAACTATGGAATAAAGTCTATTCAGGAAAGTAAATAAAAAAATAACTATCTGAGGTTGGGTAAGTTTAAAATAAGAAATATATGGAAGAAGGGCTCCAAGGAGCAAGCAAATTAATAAGCTACAAGTCTCAAAAATATAAAGTAACAAGACTTGAGAACAGAAAATACTAGCACTGGCAGTGAAAATGAAAACAAAGATGACTCAACATAATTTTAAGAAATATTCAAGTACAGAAATTTAAAGTACGCTTTTAATAACATTCATATTAACTAAATATGAGCACCAAGTTAGGGTGTCCCTGAAAAACGGAATATTAAAGATACCAATCTCCACTGTCAATGAAATAATTGAATTTTTGCTTAATGCAGTGATAAAATTCAACATTGGATTGAGTGAACACCAGCACTTATGTTCCGGGGCAAAGGATTTCAATTGCTGTGAGCCTCAGTTTACTCTTCATAAACTAAAATTGAACCAAATATTTTTTAATTTCCCCTTTTGGTCACAAGGTTCAATGATTTTTCAAAGCAAAGCTAGCCTATATTTTTGGAAAATTTTCCCCAAACGCAATAAAGTGACGGGGTTCTCTTTCGGCACATGACTGATATCAGAAATCATTAAAAAGGGGCACTGTTTCTCAGTCCTTGTTATTGGTTCTATTTGAGCAGCAAACCTTTCTCTCTGACAAATTTTTAGGTATAATACACACATTACAATTTAATTAGTGATATGATATATTAAAGGATATTTGTATTATTGAATAAAGGTGTTTAAATACAGCTATTAATCTAAAATAATCAAGCTGATTAAAAGGAAACGAATCACCCTCCAGTGCCATCCTTCAGTTAGCACTGGATGTAACAAAATCTGATGAAGATATTAAATTTGAAAACATACCAAAATATATCACTGTTGTAATGAATAATAAGCATCTTCTAAAGATACACATCTACAAATCTCTAGATTGTGAAGATACATTAGGGTAATATTAAATACAAGAACTTAAAAAGTTTAAGGCCTTAAACTAAAACAAAAAAATGAAACAGCATTAGATCATGGGATGATTTCAGAGACTAGCAGAAGAAAACTTGATAGAAGAAACAAAAAAGTTAACTTTGAAGATGAGCAACTGATTTCTAGTCACTTTACTTTTTTTTAGACAGAAAAAACACAATGCATAGTAACAAACTTCTTGGTGAACAAATGACACAAATCATCTTTTTAAAATGCTACAACAAAAATACAATGTTATGTGCTTTCCCAGGTTATGTGAAATGCCATTATATTTTCAATGGTATACAAAGGCATGGGTTTGGCACACACCTATCTACAATTAGCAGTTCTGATAGTTTCAAAGTAAGTTACTTTAACAATAAGCTTAAATTTTCAGAATTTACTTCAATATAACAACAGGGATTACCTACTTTAATGGTAACTTTAACTGATGTCATGACAAGGTGCGTACATTCTTCTGTCCAATTATTTATAGTAAATCCTCCAAGTTGTGATATAGCTTGACTTAAGGCAGTTTTCCCAGAGACATCTAAACAAGAAGAACACGTGACCAAAGGCTCATACTCTATTCTGCAAATGAGAATAAGTTACATAAAGTTATCTCATCATAGTTACGGATTTAGCAATTTAGAATACTTTAAACCTGAACTCATGCCATATGTGTTACTTTAAAATATTGCAACATTTATTTATGTAGTTTATAAAAATGCACCCCCACTGGCACCCCACCCATGGCATTTTCATGACCACATCTGTTCTGTAGCTTTTTTTGCCCAAATTGCATCACCTTTCCTGCTGGAGTCCAGCAATTTTGAATAAACAGACACACATCTGGGGAAATCAACAGACCAAGACTGGAAAAACACAATACCAAGGTATTAACTTTAATTTTTATGTATTATTAAACTTTCTGACGAAGTGATCACTTCCTAAGTCTTGAGTTACAATTAAGAAAAAACAGTGATCAAATTTAACATTATACTTCCACCTAGTTAGAATCAAACATAGCTCTTGTGAAGGTGCTCAGGACTAAGTAGCAGAAGAATTAAGCTGTCTTCAATTCATTATTCATTGATATCCTTGTCTTTTAGAATTTGATTAGTTCAAAAGTAAAGTTGTTTACTTTTAACATCAATTAAAGTCTTACCTGAATTTACTTTCAAACACTCCAAAAGTAACTCTATCCCCTGTCTTTAAAGTGCGCAAGAGGCCATTCCGCATTTTTTCCTCATTAACAAAAGTACCATACTTGGAATTATCTTTTATTGTCAACACAGGGATTTCATCTGATTGACTCTGGAAAAAAAAATAATAGAAGTTATTTTATAACACAGTAAATACAATTCCCAAGGGAAAAGGTTTCAAAAGCACATGTTGCTAACTTTTTGAATAATCAATAAATAAGTGGTTAACTTTTCAATACAGTAAGTAATGCAGTCAACTGTTTAGGTTGCCTGCAAAGAATGATAACTCAACTAGCAATTAATGGAAAATGTCCAAATTCCAGAATCATTCCTCCTAGAAAACACATTTTCTTTATTTTTTGTAAGTCAGTGGAGGTTGTCTGCCCCTCAATTTCACACAGTGGAGAATTAATATTTGTACAATCTGTATCATATATAATTGATAATTTTGTTAGGAAGCTTTTTTTTAAACATTATCAAGATCACTTAATAACCGGTTCAATGAGAAAGACTGGAGTGTCTGATTTTAATTTTTCTTTAGGAATTTCAGCAATGTTTTACTATACCTCAAAGAACGTGTAAACAAAACCTAAGTATCACTTAGCAGTTCGGACATTACCTGATATGCAGTCTTTGTTCAAAATAATGATTTTTCTTATAAACAATGGCATGATCATGAGCACAGTTTATTTGTATATGTTTGTATTACTTTTATCATCAATGATTCTGATCAAAATTAACAAATAACCAAAAACCTCAAAAGCATTTAAGAGGAGCTATGCATAACCGACCAACAGCTGTATTCCCTGGTAAAACAAATCAATTCTCATTGTGACAACCTATGTTATAAGGGAAATACTTCTGTTTAAAGGCTATAAAACTCTTTACTGCAGGAGTCATAATAGTCTGTTCACTGGTCTATTCCCAGGTTTAACATTGAGATTGACACACAGTAAGCAGTAAGTGTTTAAGTGAATAAATATGTCATGTCCTGAGTTTGCAAATCACTAAAATGGTAAAATAATGAAGAAATTTAAAATTTCAACATAAACAAAACCACTGGTACCAAAATAAAATTTTAATCTTAATAACATTAACAAAAAAAGGACTCAAGAAATGGAAAGTCCTATCTATACGCTTACATATCCCTAAAATAATCTTTTGAATTTCAAACACCTTACTATAGCTAGTGAAATAAAATCAGCAACATACCAGGTTGTTTACCGAAAAATTTGCAGTTAGCACAGCATGATCTCTACTGATTGACTTATCATCTTCAATTAGAATGTTACAGTTTTTTCTTCCAACTAAGTACTCAACACCAGTCAAAAGTCTGTATGGTTCTAAGAGAATTAAAAAAGAAAAAAGAGCAAATTGATAGACACATGGATATACATGTATATACGATACTAGTATGGCAAAAATTCAACGAAAATATTTTTATTTTACTACTTAAATGTTAATAGTGAACTTTTAATAAATTTAACTTGTGTTTTCTGGTAAGCTTCACTGCACAATACTTAAGATTATCTAATGAGATGCAAAGTATTGCCATTTTTCTGAAGTGAAAACAATATTGAAAAGAGTCAGTGATCATCCCAATTAACTTACCATTTTTAATGCCTTACCAAACAAAATCACTTTGGAACTTGGTCAATGAATTTAAAAAAATACATCAGAAACACGAATGTAAAAAAAAAAACCAGTCAAGAGAAATCTGAGTAATAGGGGAACTTTCTCTACCAGATGGTAAAACATGACATAAAACTATAAGTTATTAAAAAAAATGGTACTGGATCAGGGCTAAAAAAGATAGATCAATGCAGGAAAAGTCCAGAATACATTCAAATTTATATTTTTATATTAAAGGTATCATTTCACATCAGTAGGAAAGGGCTATTGTTTTTTTTATATTGGAAATCATATCATAAATTGTTGAAATAGTATGTATATAGGAGACATGATTCCATTACAGAAATGGTGATTAGGGCAGAAAATCCATACAAGCAGTCAAGAGTCCAGGTAAGCCTTGACCAGATTTGGGTTATATTTTACACATCAGAGATTCTTAACCTCGAGTGGACGGTTAGGAAATATGTTTGTGTTTTTTTTTTCTTTTTTTTTTAAGAGGAGTGGGCCCATGGCTTCCATTTGATTCTGACTCAAGATCTCTCCCCAGAGTTAAGAATGCCAGCCATGGATGCTAGAAGCATCTTTTTTCTATGACTACGGGAACTCAAACAAATAGTAACCGGCTAAAACTGCTCTCCGAAAGTAACGGAATCCTCGTTGGCTAGTTTGTTCTACTTCTGCACTGCTCTGATCTTCGAGTCTTTACAGTAGTTATTTTCCTTAACATTCATTTAGCCCTCTTCATCCCCTCACACGGTCGATTTAGCCTCTCTCTCTAAACCTTTCTTCCCCTACCAAAATGTAAACTTCCTGGAGGGCAAGCCTCAATCATAGGCTGAGGCCTTCTATCTACGGAGACTGACAACACCAGGCAACCAATGAACAAGGAGATAACATGTCTATCTTTGGGGGATGTTCTGAGGACAAAATGGATAGACGCATTTAAATCACTTCCCGTAGCTGCCCTTTACCCAAGTCATCTCTGTGGTTTTTCACACAAATAAGCGGCCGTGTGGTCTGGCCGGTGATGACTTACACTAAGTTTCCACAAAAGTTTAAGACACCAGGTATCACAAGTGGGGCTGGGCCAAGACTCTACTGCGCAGCGCCCCCTACTCCCGGCGAACCAACCCAGCGCCGCACCACGCACCGCCCGCGCCCAGACGGGGTCGCGCGCACGCGCCGGAAGACCATGCGGTGCCCATGCACTAGATCCTCGGCTTCCCACCCTGGTTGCACAGCCTTGCGGGACGGAAGGCAGGCGGCACCGGAAGGAGGGGAGAGGGACGAGACCGGACCGGAAGCATCGCCCTGCTAAACCCTCTGACTACGGCAGTTGCTCCCGAATATACGGTCTCCAGCCATCTCCCGCCAGCCCTTACCTGGGGCCGCGCCCGCGGTGGGGACTAGCTTCCACATGGGTCCCGATTATCGGGTTCCGAGCCGAACCCGAGCCGACCTGTGGCTGCGTCAGCGCAGCTGATCGACGTGCGCGGCCCTGCAATCGTGCGCGCTCCCGGGATGCGCGACGGTCTAGGAATCGGAGGGAAAGGCAGGAGTGCGAGATGGGATCTCAGTAGCCACCTGGTGGTTATAAAAGGAACAGCGCGATCTGCATTGAAATGCTCTGTTGATAAAAGGCTGTTCAAGTATGTAGCCCGTTTTGAAGTGTTTAACGAAGACAAGATTATCTACTTTTTTTTCTAACTGTGAATGGAAGCAGTTGTTTAAATTAGCTCCAAAGCAAGGTAAGGAAACTTGCAAGTTAAGGACATAGAGTTACTATTATGTAATTTCATGCATTTGCAATTTCTTGAACTACAAGTCATTCCTTGGTATGGATATTAATGATGGTGATAATTCTGGTGAAGATGAGGATTTCACCCCTAGTCAACTCACTATTTTTACTCTGCTCCAAGCTTCAAATCAGGTTCTAACTTCTCAATTTCACAGTGCCATACTTTTATCTAATCAAGAGCTCAATGATGAGAAGTCTATTCCTTTCCATTTTCACTTGTTCCAAACTAATACAGGCTCTTCTTAATACTCCAGGAGTCTCCCAGTCCTTTACCACCACCTTCTACACTAATCCATTCTCCATCCTACAGGCTACAAAATATTCAAGAGCACACTTTTGATGACGTAATTTTCGTTTTCAAAAGCATTCTGCAATGAGAAGAGGGGGAATGTCACTTTAAAAGACTGGTTTAAAAAACTTATGGGAAAAGGTGTAAAAATCTAAAATAGAAAATTAGCAAACTGAATCAGGTGGCATATAGAAAGGATAATCATGACTAAGTGAGTTTATTATAGAAGTGAAAGGGTGGGTGTTAACTGGGAGGGTGGGTCAATAGAATTTACCAGGATAATAGAAAAAAAAAGTAGAAAAATCATATAGCCATCTTGGTACTTTGGAGGAAATTCATTTGATAAAATACAACATGCCATTATGATGAAAAAAAAAAGTCTCTTGGAAATTAAGGAACATCCTTCATCTGATAAAAGACATCGGTTGGAAAAAAAGCTGCAGTTTTCTTTATTGTTAAGATAAATTATTGAATGTTTCGCTCCTGATACCAAGAATGAAACAAGAACATAGTTGCTCTTACTACTTGTATTGCATGGTATTAGATGCTTTAGTCATTGTAATAAAGAAGAAAGAGAAGAGGCATGGGATAGAAAGGAAGAGTTCCTCTGTAACTCATGAATAACGCAGTTGTGTACATCAAAACCTAAAGAATCTAGTGGCAAACTATTTGAAAAAATGGATTTAATAAGGCCACTGGATACAATGTCTAAATATGAAATGTGAGTGTATATTTTTGTACAAGAAAATGGAAAATGACAGATAAAATAGCAACACCTTTACAGCTGTTAAATTGTGTATTTGTTTATTATCTTCTTAACACACTACCACTTAAATTCTATGACAGTAAAGCCTACTGGTTATTGCCATATCCTTTATGCTCAGTGTTTGGCATATGAGTGTTAAATGCATTTATTGGTAAATAAAAACATCATACTCTCTGACTAAAAAGATAACTTTTTATATGTCTTTATTGTTTTGTTTTTATATGGTAATATAGCAGTATATATATGAGGTTAATCTGCATATTGAGATTAATTGAGGCATCAGTGGATTAGTGGAATCAAATGAACTGTTTGACTATAACTTATTTTTTTAATTGACAGATAAAGAACACCAAACTGCAAAGTGTAAGACAAATTTATAGAATGAGAACAAATAAGCCTATGTAATGGGATCATGGGTTAGTTTCCCTTCCAAAACTCATTCAAGAAGCTAATTAATGATTGTACTTTGAAAATCCAAGTCTCAATAATCATCTAAAATGTGTAAATTAGATGAAGTACTCAGCATAAATACATAAGAGCTAATATTCTACAGAAAGACAGATCTAGCTATTATTTTATCTTAACAGCATTTCAAGTGACCTTCTTAGTACCACACCAGGTGGCCTATAATAATTCTGCCAAATCTAATTTATTTGTAACATCACAGATCGTTAGAACTACAAGTGATTTTAGAGATAATTTACACCAACCCCCGATTTTATGGATGAGGAACAAAAAGCTGTTAAGTTTGTTTGCCCAGCAGCAGAAAGTCAGTCTGGAGCAGAGAAGACAAGGACAAAACAAGCAGCTCTTCTGCTTCTCAATGCAGCTTTTCTGGGTCCCTTTAGCTGCAACCTGCACCCAGTCCAGCATTACCCTTGGTAATCCCTGTGCTGTGCAGGGATTGAAGGGCAGTGAAGGCTGCTTTGAAAACTAGGAAGGGAAGAAGGAAGGAGGAAGCTTAACAATTCTTGCTCCCTTTTCTCAGATTCAAACTACTACTTTTAAGGGTGTCACTGGTCACAGTTTATACCTCCCTCCTAAAGTAGGAATGACCTTCATTCAGGAGGAGTCCTACTAGTCTTCAGTAGCAAGACAAACCAATTAAAGAATTTCTCAGTCACTCTGTGTGCTTTCCAAGACAACACTAAGCAACACTCTGGACATTTCTGGGAGACTTCATTACTATCGGCAGTCAGATCTGGAACTAATGTGACTTTAGGGCTGGATGCTGACCTGCTGCAGTTCACAGAATATTGGCGGGGAAACAAGTAAACATGGTATCTCCTCCCACTGCAGAAAACCTTTCTGCAAAGACAGAAGAGAAAGGAAACAGTTTTATCATTGAATAAACATAAACCAGAATCACAAGTATCTACGAAAGAGACTGTGAGCCATTTTATACAGTCAAGCAGATAGAACCCATTGCATAGGTGTTTGCAAGATAAACAGTAACTAGTGCTCTGGTGAGAGGACTTGACAGCACTGCTTGTCACACATGCTCTAGCCTAAATTCCCTCAGTAATTGGGGAGACCATCTGTGTTAGTTTATTGGTTTTATCCAAAGGAAAAATAAACTTCTCATATCTCTGTGACAGTTTTGCCAGTTGGTGACCCACCAAAGTTAGGCTCTGATGTGCCAGCAGAAATCAGAAGGGGTACACTCTTCTTTGATGATTATATTTCAAAATTATGGGCCCCTGGTTCTTGAGAAAGACATAGCTAGGTTGTAAAACTAGAAAAAGACTTACTTAACCTTTTAAAATAAAGAGTTGCATACATTTCAAAAGGGACTAAGAAAGAATTTATAACAAGTTTTCTAATGTAAATGTTCCCTCCATAATCTAGTGGCTCATAAATAGCAGAAATTTACAGCTCATGGTTGGGGAAGCTGCAGTAAGGGAAGACCATAGGAAGTCATGGGGTTTCTTGGCATAGGGATATTAGGAAGAAATTATTATAGGATTGGACTTCGGAAAGTTTAGGAGATGGCCTCAGGAAGTGGGGGGGTTCACTCTTGATGCTATCAGAAAGTATGGGCAAATCTATGAAGGAGAATCTCCATAAATTATATCTATAATAAGAGTAAACTGGAATGAGCTTAAAATTATAATTTGTAAAGAAACCCACTTATTTTACCCAAGGGATAGGTTGCTAGGCATTTCTTTGCTAGGTACAAACTTTTTTGTCCCTCCTTAGACAAAATTATGAACTTGCCTTGCCTCACCTGATTATGCACTCCGTGTAACTTTGTCTAAGGAAGCTATTCTGTAAGACAGCTTATGTCACACAGAAGAGTATTATGGTCTAACTATGCGGGTGAGGCCAGGTCTTGTATGTTCGGGGTGCTCTCCCTTCTCTTTCCTCCTTCCCACCCTTCCCTCCTGCTCTCTGGTCGCCTTAACCATCAGCCTGAACTTGGGAATTCAAAGACATGCATCCTTCCTAAATCACATTAATCCTGAATTCAGTATCAATGTTTACATTTTACGAGCAAGAAAAATGATCTGATTTATGCAGTGTGTCCATTGATGCGTTACACTAACATAGAGAAAGATATACTAAAAGTCTGACTTTGCTTTTAACGTGTGTATTTATTCCTTTGAAAAGCAAAAGTACGAAGTTCAGAGCCGCACTACCTCTAGGCGACAGGGGGCACTGTGTCCTGCGAAAAATGAAAGCTGCCCCCCAACTGCAGCATTTATGAGATTTCAGCCTTGGAAAAATAAGGGTGTATTTTATATGCAAGATATGTTATTTTGAGAATATAAATTCAGCGCCATACCAGCCACGAAACATATACTTAAAGAATAAACATACCAACTACTTAAACATATACTTAAGGAATAAACGTAAATTGCTTTTAAAAAAAAAAAGGCTTTAAAAATTCGGGGGGCGGTATAGCTCTGTCACAAGTTTCTGGAATCTGCAAACTTCAAATCTTTTTCCCGAAGTAGTGGTTCTTCACTCGCATTGAGACACGGACCACCATTCCCCCCCTAGAAAACACCTGGACGACCAAGGAAAGGGGAGCAAAAGAGGCATCGGATAGGTGGAGCTGTGCCAGGAAAAGAGTTAACACACAAAGAAGCCTCCGTAGTGAAAAAGCCTTGGCTATAAGAGCGATACTGCCCCCTCCCTCCGGATTGTAAATCACCTTTGCCCTGGCTAGATTTGGCCCGCATGCCAAGGACAAGATCCCAGACTGCACATCACCCCCACTGATAAGACAACAGCTTGTGAGCAAAACTCCTCCCCTTAAAATTACTTTACTCCTTTTCTGAGCAGTTTTGCAGAAAAGCCCCATTTTCTTTGTTCCGGGCCCAGGTCTTAGGAAGTGACCTTCACCTGGGTCCGCCAGCGTAACAAACTTGCGCCTACTGTATTCCGCGTACCGCTGGCTCTTTCTCTTAAGTCGATTTCCACAACAGAGCGAGGCAGCACCCTCAGACTCACAACTGAAGTCCAAGGGCGCAGGGCGTGGCGGCTGTAAGGTTCTTTCACCCACTCCTGCCATCCCCTCCCCCAACCCCTTATCCCTTCTGTTCTCCCCACTACCATCCCCTCCTTAGTCCCGCCCTTCCCCCCGCCCCGGCCCGCCCTTTCTCCCGGGTCAGTTGCCGGGAACTTTTTTTACGGCCCATTCGCTGCGGCCGAGGGTTCAGCAGACCACGGTCGGGAGGCCCAATATGGCGCTGCTAGGCCGAGCTTTCTTTGCTCGGGGTCACGGTCCTCAGCGGGTAAGGCGGCGCTCTGGGGTGCTTAGGGCCCGCTCGCCCCACTGCCGCGACCGCCTGCCCGGCGGCGGCCGCTAGCGCCGAGCTTAGTTAGAGCCCGAACCACGGGCGCCGGGAGGAGCGCGGACTGGGTCCGGGCAGGAGAAGGGGGGCCTCGCTGAGAGAAGAGGACAAGGTTCCCCCGGATACTAGGAGAGAGGATCGGGGTTCCAGATCTCGGGAAATAGCCCGTAGGAGCCCCAGGATTGGAGTTCAGAAGGAATAGCCACGTTACGCTGTCTGGGTGTGGAATAAAATGGGTAGAGAGGCTACAAGGACCGTGCACACGCAGGCTTTTGAGGAATGGGAGTGGCCAGCGAGAGCAGCAGACTTTTTTATGAGTAAAGTTCGTTCTCGTAATAGTTATGCAGTTAAACATTAATGTAAACATATTCCTATAGAAAGAAGAAGAAAAAGAGTAACTTATCCAGCTGTCTCTGCTAAGGCTGGATGAAATGTTTCTCAGGCTGGCTTCCGCCGCCCTGTCCTGCTGTAATTTTTTTTACTTTGTTTTGTCGATATCTCTTTGCTGGACTCATAGTTGAAATAAAATATGTAAGTGGAGATACCTAGAAAGGGGAAGAAAGAAAAAGGAAAATTAAAAAAAACAATAACATAGCCAGGACAGTCCTCCAGTTAAATTTTAAAATCTTTATAAAAGCACAAGTCAGAAAAATTAATGTTTAAAAAAAAACAAAACCCTTTATTCAGTAGAATGGACATCAGTGGTGTTCGTTTTGAAAAAATTTGCACATATTCCATATAAAAACACCAAGAAACTATATGGTTAGTCTGCCAAGAGAATTTTATTTTTAAAAATGAAACTTGTTCAAGGTTAGGGCTCAGTTGATAGTATTTCCTCTTCCTGTAAAGATTTAGGTTATAGGTCATTTTAAAAGAACCCTGTGTTTTCTGATCCGTTCTCAAAGAACGTTCACATTTGAATCCTACAAGGGCTGTGTGAGGTGGAAACTTCTTCAGAGATTTTTTTAAACACAGATCATTAGGCCTGTAGTAATAAGGTCACACCGACAGTATCCTGCTCTCTGACACCATTAGACAGTAGTTTCAGAGGGAGAAAATGAGCTTGTTTAAAAATTAATTGCAATCTGACAATTTTGAAATTACTTTGCTTAAAAATGGAAGTTTTGAGGATGGGATTTGGAGGCAAGAGAGGCCCCTGTGGTGTGGTTTGTGTCCTTGCTGGCACAGCAGGCTAGGGTTTGAATTCCTGGGAGAAGAAAAGTCTTCACATCTGTGAAGTGGGAGGTTGTTACAGGGAACATCATGTTTTTGCTGGCAAATATGTGTTGTTACAATTAAAACCCCTCATTTGAATATTTTTTGTTACTAAGAACAAGAGAAATGTTTTATTTATCATACGTCCTATTTGTGAAGTACTGTGTTAAATTGTGCTCTGAGCTAGTTAGGCCTCAAACGTGTATTCAGTCAGGTTCTAGGCCTGACCCTGGGCCTGGATATGTGACTAGGAACCCTGTTCTCAGATTGCAGACTACTCCACTGAGGAAATAACTCACTCATTCCTTTTATCAGGAAATGCTAAGTAAGTGCCTCCTAAGTGCTGGTTATTCTTTAACTCCCCATGATTAAGTATCTCGTCAAACCAGTAGACAGTGTTGAATGGTTGTCATCATTAAACCAATAGCCTCATGTATGTTTTCCAAGGTACAGATAATATGTGAGTGGTTCTTGAAGTCAATTTAATGGAGCAAAACAAGTTTAGGAAAAAGAAATTGGAACAGTATTACTATAAGGACTCATCCCATTTCATCTCATGTAGTAAGCTTAAGTTTATTTTGTGAAATTGAGGGGAAAAATGCCATTCTTGTAGATTATTTGATCTCTTTGTTGCACACTGCCATTCATCTTTCATTTTCATCAAAAGTAATAATGTTACTATTTTTATAATAATGATACCTAGCCAATATGAATTCTAAGTGATATACTTAAAAAAAAACAACAAAAAAAGACAAATAACACATGGCCCCAAACTGGCCACCCAGAAATTATTAAGACTAACACTTTCAAAGGGTATTCCAGGAATCCCCTTGTGCTGGTGAGTGGATGGGTGTGTAGGTAGGCATAATTTTGCTTGGATATATCACATTTATTTTTCGCCTTAGAACTTAGTCAACATTGTGTAGTTATCTTTTGACACTAATGAATATCATCAGGGAGAAGTGTAAGGCCAGTGGCTATTTTTTTCCTTTTGTATTTTCCTTTTGTATTTTCTTTTTCCTTTCTGGAAAGCCTCAGAAATCTTTACCCAGATTAAAATTCCAGAATATAAGCTTCATGGTGGTAAGGACATTTTTATTTTTTAAAAGATTTATTTATTTATTTAATTTATGCATGTAAGAACTGGGGTGTAGGCCAGAGGTGCAGGAGGTGAGAGTATTCACCAGAGACAGAGTGGGGAGCAGAACAAACGGATCTACCAAAACACACTGCTGAGGGGAGCAAGGGCAAGACAAGAGAGGTCTGCTATGTCATGTGGGTTAGCTCCCTGGCGGGGGATCTAACTCATGCCACAGTGGCAATAGCTTGATAGCTCTGAGACTTAAACACCTGTGCCAGCAGGGAGGCCCATTGATAAGGAATTTCATCTGGCTTGTTCACTGCTTTATCTGCAGGCCTAGAATAGTGCCTAGCACTACATGAAAATGTAACCGATAATTGTCTGTTACATGAATGAATGCTTGTACTATGCTGTTGTTAATGTATATGGTTCATATTCAAAAAATCTCTGAAAAGTGAGAGTCTAGTGGGAATACCACCAGACATCACTAGACTGAAAATGCAGGTGTATGTTACGAATTTGAATGTATTTACAAAAATGTGTGTGCCCAGAGGAGGCAAGGATGGCTTCATGTAGGAGTTGGCTTCTGGAACTCACTTTTAAAGGAGTTAGAATTTATATGACCCTAAAAGTAATAGAGACCTAGCAAGTAGTATGTATCAAGAAGTGAAGGAGCATGCCCTGTTTTTAAAAATTCAGATGATGGTTTGATATTGTGGAATTCAGATGGTTTGATATGTGTGAAGTATCGAGGATGTGTGATGTGCTTGGAAATGAATCTGGGCAGTCTGCTGGGGGTCAGGGCATGGTGGCCTTTTTTATATATGTCAGACTGAGCATTTACTATGTGCAAGTCACTATACCGGGGATGTGAGAATGAGAAAAAGAACTGGTTCCTGCTCTTGGGAAACTTACAATTTAATGCTGTGATGTGTAATATGGTGTGTATTTTAATGAGTGTTTTGAGTTTGGAGGGAGTACAATATAAATAGCATCTCTTTTCTCCAGTTTGAAAAATAAGATGGAGGCCATAATATTACTTCTTATAGTTTGTGACCAACTGGGCCTGCTAACTTTGTAGTAACGATGATGATGATGATGATGATGATGGTAAACCTAAATCCCAAGACTGTTCCCCACATGCCACTATGAAAAACATCTAAAGAGGAGGGAAATTCTAAAGTTAGCCCAGGTAGCCTACAGCCCATCTTAGAAGGCACCCACTGATGTTTGGCAACCCTTAGTTTTTCGGGAAAATTCAAAGTAGATAATGATCAGTCATCTCAGCTGTCCTATGTTTATTCTCTTCCTAAGGTGGTGGTTCACGTTGAGATCAGAAATGACTGGGTAAATAAAGTTAGCTCAGCACGAGGGGACAACTGTACTTAGATTTCTTCTAGCCTGGGGAAACTCCCACATGGCATTGTATATCATAAAAGCTAGAACTGTAGGCTTCACAACTGTTGAAGAGATGTTGCCATTTACCCATTTATTCTCTATAATTCAAAATTGTATTTTCCAACTGCAGATTAGATATCTCTACCTGATTATTCCACAGGTATTCTAGATACAGCATTTCTAGTACACAACTCTTTATTTTTGGTTCTTCAACTTCGGTCTTCTCCTGTAATCCAGTTATTTCAGTTTATAGCATTGTTCCACGTGAGGCCATTTAATGGTGACAACTTGGTTATCTTCATTTCACCCCCTCTTAACTACTTCCAGCTGGTTGGCTCTGAGTTAGCTAATCTGCATGTTAAATGTGTATGGAAAGTGTTCTCAGTTTTATTTCTGCTGTCCTGATGGATGCCTTCTCTCTAATGGGGCTCCATTATCTTGTAGCTCACAGTTGAGACTTGCTTCTTTGGGCCTCCCTGATGGCGCAAGGGGTTAAGTTGCAGCACTGTGAAGCTATCAGCAGCCACTGCAGCACCAGTTCCAGCCACATGGCGCAACAGACCTCTCCTGCCTCTCCTGCTGCTCCCCTCAGCAGTGTACTTCAGTTGATCTGCCCATTCTGCTCCCCACTCTCTCTCTCTGGTGAATTCTCTCACCACCTCCCCCCCCATAACCCTGGCCTACACCCCATCTCTTGTATGCATAAATAAATAAATCTTAAAAAATACTAAAAAAGGCTTGCTTTTTCTAAAATACAGAAGCAGTCCAAAAAGTAACAGGTATTGAGTTGTAGTTGAGAGAGGTGGAAAAGCTCTCAGATGGTCTTTTATTTGCTTTTAGCTGTGATAAGGTTGGGCTTTGAGGCAAGAAAAAAATAATTGGATCAGGTATGGGTATAGTGATAATTCGTTGCATCTTCATTTTTGGCATATTCCCACTGATGGGTGGTTTTATTTGCTAACTACTACCCTTTCTGCTGGGGGCATCCTCATCTAAGCCATCAACATCTCTTGCTGGTCTGATACAAAAGAAACATACCTAGTCTCCCTGCTTGAAAATGTCATCTCTACTTTACATTCTCAGCACAGCAGCCAGAATGATTCTCTAAACACTTAGAGCATATGGTGTCAATCACTGCACAAAACTTTGCAGGTGTTTCTCCCTGCACCCAGAGGAAAAGTGTAAGTTAACATAGTGGGCAACTCAGCTCACATGGTCCAGTCCCCTTTATTTACCTCATGGACCTTCCCTTCTACCCTCCCAGCCTCCTTCCTTCTACTGTAGCCAAACTGGTGCCCTGACTCTTCCTCAGTGGGCCACGTACCTTCTTTCTCCGGATCTTTCTCTCACTCTTCTCTCTGCCCAAATAAACTATATGACTCATTCTTTCACCTCGCTTTGGTCTTTGTTCAACTCTTTGAGACCTTCACTGACTGCTCTGTTTAAAACAGCAGCTCTCTACCCCTGTTCTGTGCATTGTTTTTCCCCACAGCACATATTCGCTTTTAATCTATTGCCCATGTCACCTTATTTTTCCCTCTCTCTCCAGAGATAATATCTGAGGGTAGAATCTTACAGCTGTTTTGTTCACTGTTATATTGCCATTTCTTAGAACAGTGTCTAGGCATACTAGATGGTCCGAAAAACTTGCTAAAAATAAATTAATTAACTTTATACTAATCATAATGCCATGTTTATTTCTAATATTTTTTCATAGGAGCAAGCAGATCCCCAAATCAAAATAAACCCTTTTTAAGACCAAGGGTTCTATTTTTTGGTTCAAAAAAAATAGTTGTTAGTTTTGGCTAATGTGTTAGGGATCCGTAAGAGATGACCAAAGGCAGAGGCAAGCAGGAGTGAAAATCCAAGTTGAAAACTGCAAATTGCCTGACAATTTCTCTTTGATTCCATTTCCCTTTATTGTGTAGTATTGGTGAAGCAGCTGATGGGTTTACATATAACTGCAGACAGATAAGAACTGTAATAAAAATGGGAAGTACAGAGCAAGTACTTTTTCAAGAACTCATGTTCATTGCTGTAAGATGTATCATTACTCAAAAATGTAATTTCTTTCATGCTACTGGCAACAACTGCATAATTCAGCTCAGCCCTTGGAGCATGGAGTCCAGCTACCTTTTTTATTTGCTTAGCCTTACTGTCAAGTTGCTGTGGCAACGAAATCTGTGTTCTGCAGAAGCTTAGAATATCGGTGGCCTCTGTGCAGTGCCCTCCTTTCAGCTGAAGAGTGAGTAGAGGTGTTCAGGTACTCCATAGGCAGAGAGTGTGAGCTTAACCTGGCCTGTGGCAAACCTGTGGGTAGTTTGGGCACTTCAGGTCTTTGAAAGCTTGGGAGTCACTCTTGGCATCTGGGCATGGGATGATTCTGCATTCTATAGGACTGTCCGTTTCTGCACTGGATCAAGTAGAGTCCCATTTAGCTTCCCCTTGTGTTTCCAGATGCCTCTAGCCAAGAATCATGTCCACTAGCTGAAGTGGATGCATGCAGAGCACAGATGTTTGCCTTCTAGCAAATGGGCAAAATGCATCAAGAAGTACTTACTGAGGTTTAATGTTTGCAGGGACTGTAGTTGCTCTGAGAATGTAAAACTGCATTTGTCAAAGGCCTTCTTTGAAAAATAAGATTGTCTAGTCTTTTTACCAAGCTGACATTTTTATAGTTAAGACCGGGCCTTAAGTGTCAAATTCTTATATGAATTTGAGTCAGAATAAATTTGATTTTCATTTTTATCTAATCTAGCAGGTACTTAGAAATTCCAAAAAATAGATATGGTTATATTACATTGTCTTTATAAATACAGTTCACACTTAAGTGTTGAATATAGAATACTTACATTTCAGATAAGGCATCCATCTTTACCTAAAAGCTGATACTATTCTAGTTTTCTTCGTGCTGGAACCTTGTTCTCCTCTAAACCCTTTCTGTACCATATGCATGCATATATGGTTTGATTTTGTGTTAATGACATTTAATGAAAAATCAGCTATGGACTTTCAGGCACTCAGCAGTACAAAAGGACAAGCAGTGGCAAGACTGTAAGCCCTCTCCCCAGAGGTTGCTGCTGTGAGTGGTTTCTTGTGGCTCCTCCCAACAATTTTGGTGTATATTAAACATATATGAGATGTCCTCATCATAGTTTGGATTTTCCCCTTAACACACAATACCTTACATTGTTGATATTCAGTAAATATTTGTTGAGTGATTGAGTAAATAATAGATGTAGCCATAGATTAGCATGTAAGTTCTAGCTTCTTTTCATAAATAGTACTTTGGTACATGATTGTATCTTAATAGCTTATATATCCTTTGGGGGAATGTAGATAGGTTATTTATTGCAGATCATCTTTATTGTTACGAACAATGCTTAAATGAGTATTTTGGTTCTTTTTAATGCCTTGCATTTATGAACCCCTAAAAATCAATTTTAGAATAAGCTTGCCAACTTATGCAAAAAGTCAACTGAGGTTTTTATAGAAATTGCATTGAATAAGTAGATCAATTTGGAGAACATTGCCATCTTTATAAGTTAAATTTTCCAATACCTGAAATCAGGATGTTTTTCTATTTATTTAGGTCTTTAATTTCTTACTAATGTTTTTAGTTTTCAGTTTTTAAGTCTTGCACTTCTTTTATTAAATTTATTTGTATTTTAACTTTTTTCATGTAATTGTACATAGAATTGTTTTCTTAATTTCATTTTCATCCCAATGCATAATTTTGAACTTAGCTTTTCCTCTCCTTTTCCCCTTCCATAAATGTGTGACTATATTAGTTGGATTAATTCCTAAGTGTGGAGTTACTAGGTCAAAGAGTATTTATATTTTACCTTTTGACAAATGTTGCCAAGTTGGGCCTCCAAAGAAGTTGCATAATTCATGTTAACAGATTGTAAGAGTGACTTTAGTAAACTGGGTTATTTTGTATTTCATATTATAAAATTTGGAATCTTACCATTTGGACAAGAAGAAAAATGATATCTCCCTTTGTTTATATGCTTATTCAGTTATAAATATGGCTTACATGTTTTCTTAGCATTAACAGCCTTTCTAAGCACTTTGCCCAATTTTCCTGTTTGTAAATGAGAGCTTGTATCAATAGATTTGGGGTTTTCTTGGATATAAATTAATTTTTATTTTGTCATCATTTAGAGTCATTGGAAACCATTATTTTAACACATTAAAATGAGTAGCAAAGAACTCGATTTGTATCACATTATCTCCATAAGACTCTACATGTCTGCACTATGCTCTTTTGGATGTACAAATCGTGCTACATACGATAAACAACCATTTATTAAATGCCTAATTAGTACCAGAATCCTATTACAGTGACGAATGGGGACTGTTCTGCCTCCCTGCTGGCACGGAGTGTAATGTGGAAAATAACAAACCTGATGGAAGAAGGATTCATTTGGCTCATTTTTAACGGAGTTATGACATTTTTGTTTGGGTTTAAAGCTTGAATTTGCTAGGTTAAGAAAGAAACTGGCTGAAGAGAAAGTAGGAGCAAAGGCCAGAAGGTCAAAGTGTTTGGCAAGTTTCAGAAATACTGAGGGACTGGTTCCTATGAGGTAGGACTGGTAGGATGTGGGGCTTGAAAGGCAGATTGAGCCCGTAATATCCAACAGCTTGAATGATAGATAATTTTTTTGTGTTTTTTACTCTGGAGGACATTATTATTTTTAAGGAATGGAATTATAAAATGAAAGCCCAATCAATCAATTGTAATGATGGTAAAATAGTTAAACTGAGAGTTAATTAAATATTAATTTGATTCCATAACTTCCATATGGGAGTCTGTTGTTAAATGGTTTTTACATATTTGAAACTGAATTTTTTTTAATATAACTAGCATATTAGACAACTATTTTCACAGAAACTTGTTTTATACAAAACTTTAGAAGGGTAACTGTGCAAAACAAAACCACCCAGTTTTTACTCTTGTCTTTTGGGTATTAGTTTCTTGGTTTTTGGTTAGATTAGGGATTTTACACAAAACTACCTCATATCCCAGAAGGCCTGTAAACGAAAGAGATCTCCCAGGTCCCTGAAGGTTCTGTAATTGCAAGAGACCACCCGTAAAGGATGGACTGGGCCCATGTGAGTGGGGGCTGGGAGGAGCTCAGGCCTCATCTCCAGAAGGCATGAAGTCAGCCTTGTAGGGAGGTAGACTTGAGTGTTGGTAGAGCTTCTGATTTTTATCTGAATTCTTCCAGTATCTGAATATTGGCTCAAAATTTTAAAACATCAGCCAGACCTATCAAAATATTTGGATTAAGACCACCCATCTACCTCTATTTTAAATATTTGCTCTTAACATTTGAAACTAGCCAAAATATTTAAGTAATTTATGGATACATCTCACTTGTATACATCTCTTATTTGCTAGGGGAGAGACAAGACTTTCAGAATTGCCATTTTGAAGATTAGAAGTGCAGTAGTCACTTTTTATTGGTTTAGATGCTATCCTTTAGGGATACATGAAAGTAGAGAGTGATGGCTATAGAGAAGGGAGGCAGATGATGAAGAATTGTTTTTTCTCGGAGATTTTAGCACTTCTAACTCTAAAAAATAAACCTGTAATGCCCCATTTGGAAGACTTCAGAGTTTTCACAGTTTTAGAGATTTTAAAGCTCTTGAGAGAAATCAGTCTTAATTACAAAAGGTTTTTTTTTTCCATTTTTGAAAAACAACTTAATTCTAGAAAAACCACAAGGTAAGATTTGAAAATCTTTAAAAGCCTATTTTGTATTCACTTCTTATAACTCAAAAAGAAATGGTCAAAATGTTACCTCATGTTATCGGGATCCTTCTTTGTAAAAATAGGAGATTGGATATAATAAGACCATGTGAGATCTGTTCATCTCCAAGGTCTTTAATGTCGAAGTGCACAACTTGCTTTTAGGCAAACAGAAGACTTGAATTTAAAATTCAGTATATGCTGTGAATTATCAGTAAATAATGTGAATTGACATAACATGTCAGTTCTGTCACTTTTAGTTTGGTGGGGAAGGGCAGTCCTAAGATCAGTATTGATCTAATCAAGTGAGATATAGCAGTAAGACTGTGTTTTGTAATAACTTGTCACATTACTAACATTTATTAGGAACTTTTATTATCAAATGTGATTGTTTTTCCTTTATATATATTTTTTCCTACCAGTTAGGTGGTTGAGAAATGTTTTAAAATAATAAAAGAAAATTTGTACACACGTCTTACTTATCTTTCATAAAGCAACACGTCAGACTCCCTATTCAAATTAACAGTAAATAAATAATAATTCATTGTAAAGCCTTTGGAAAATTAGGACACTTTTTTTCCATTATTTCTAGGTAATGATACAATCCCCAGACTTACTTGCACAAAATTTGTGAGTCATCATTTTAATGTATTAGTTCTGGGGGAAGGTGATAGCCTTAAGTAAATCTGTCATTACACAGAGAAAGATTATGATCGGTTGCTTGGATTATCATGCTTTGGCAAAATTATACCCAAAAAATGCTTTGTCTACATGAAGCTAAAGGAAATAAAATGACAGGCATAGAACATAATCCAGATTTGCAAGTTCATTTACTAATTATTATATATGTTCTCAAATTTTTTTAAATTACATTTTCCTGATCATAAAACTAAGTCATACTTATTGAAGAGATTTTGAAAGTACTACAAACCAACTAACCAAAAAAAAAAAAAAATACTCATTTATAATTCTATCATGTAAGGATAATAATCCTTTAAGGTGAATGAATGAAGTCAGATAAATTTTGGATTTGCATTGTCTGTCTAATTATTGTCTGTCTTTAAAAGTTATTTGACCTTTATGTACTTCACATTTCTTATTTATAAAATGGGGATAATGGTAGGATTTACTTTATAAGGTTGTTAGAGTTAATGTACTGAGAATCTAGTAGATCTACTACTCACTGTAGTTATTTCCTTCTCTCTGTGCATATGTATTTAATTATAGTAAGTATACTACATATTCCTATTTTCATTAAACGTAGTATAAGCATTTTCTTGTGTAGTTTTCATAGGATAAACTTCTGCATCATTTGACGGTAGCCCACTCAGTGTACAGTAATGCTTTAGTGGGAAATGATGGGTGCTGGGGTTTTTTTAATCTCACAACCATGACCTGGTGGGAACCAGCACACCCATCTTTGGTGTGGTCATTAAGCTCAGTGAATAGAGAGGTAATATACAAGGGGGTGTTCTGGAGCCTGTCAGCCTGTTTTTGAATCTTGATTTTGCAGCTTGAAGGATACATTGAAGTTCAATGCACCCCTCCTTTACAACTGGGTAGGAATGATACTAGTTTCTTGGGTAGTGAAGATGAGTTTGATAGCGGATCCAGACACATGGTAATCATTTACTGAGAATTAAGCTCCTATTGTTTGTTATTATATACAACACTTAAAATTTGTTTATATAATTAAATGTGAGAGAATTGCAGTGATTTTTCACAAGTAATGTGAGAGAGTAAACTGTGAAATATAAGATAGCATCATACAAGTATGTTTTAGTTCAACATGGTTGGATTTTTCTCCTATTTTAAATGTAACATATTTTACCTGTTTTAAACTTATGATCCAGAAGACAAAATGGGAAGAGGCATTTGACTTAAAATATCACAGAGAACTTTTAAAATTTTCTTCAGTGATTCAAAGATAGAATGTGATTTTTATCCAAGTTACTCTTCTTATAAGATAAAATGCTTTGTTAGTTTTTTTAAAGTTAAATTTAAACAATATTTGCAAATAGTAATGCTGCCATTTATAGCGTGCTTACTATGCACTGTACAATGTTGCATTTATTTTGCTTGTATAAATTCATGAAAATCTTTTTTTATTTATTTATTTATTTATTTATTTTGATTCTATTACATTTATTAAATAGTGAGTTTCCACACATGGCTTTAAATAATCCTTTGTTTTTTTATTTATTTATACATACAAGCTGGGGTGCAGGCCAGAAGCGTGGGGCGGCGAAAGGGTTCACCAGAGACAGAGTGGGGAGCAGAACAGGCAGAGCAGAAGTACACTGCTGAGGGGAGGACCGGGCGAGGCAGGAGAGGTCTGCCCCACCATGTGGGATTCTCCCTGGCCGGGCGTCGAACTCACGTCACCGCTGCCGACAGCTCCACAGCGCAGTGCTTAGCTGCTGCGCCACCGGGGAGGCCCTCATGAAAATCTTTTAAGTGCCCTAAGATGTAGGTTCTCTTACTATCTCCATTTATAGAAGAAACTGGGGTTTTGCTAAAGAAGAGGTTAAATAACTTTCTGAAGATTATGCCACTAGGTAGAAAATTCTATCTTCATAGTTTAGATCTAAAGCCCATACCATTAACCATTCCACTTAACATTCCAAAATAAAAAGAGCAACAATTTTTACAATACTGACATGTTATAGTAGGTTTGTGTTAATCCAAGAATTTAGTTAATATTAAATGCAAGAGTAAGTTTTTTAAAAACTCATTCTCTTTTGTGGAAAGACATATATGCAAATTTCAAATTTTTTTTTTTTCTTTTCAGCTTTTCAGTCATGGAACACAAACATTATATCAAAACATTCAAACGCTTCAGTCGAAATTCTTTCCACCCCTTCAAAAAGCAATGCTACCACCTAATAGTTTTCAAGGAAAAGTGGCGTTCATCACTGGGGGTGGCACTGGCCTTGGTAAAGGAATGACAACCATTCTGTCCAGCCTGGGTGCGCAGTGTGTGATTGCCAGCCGGTGAGTCCATCAAGCAAACAAGTCTATGCTGCAAGGTTGAGAGCAGTTTGCCAGTGGTGTTGATTTGCCCCTTAGCTTCTGTGAAATAGCATTTAGGTTATTAAAATGAACTCCTTGGAAAGTCAGTTATGATGTGTGGTGATAGAATAATGATTGATTATGGCACTGATGACATATACATTTCCCAATTCAGCAATAGAATATTTTTTTTTTGTATGTGAAGATGAAGTCAAAAAGTACTACATTGTAGCTGTTTTGTTTTCAGTGGGAATGATTACAATGACAGTTTTAGTAGTTGACCTTATGCTAGGATAATGGATGTGCACCTTCATTTTCTGTAAGATGGGCTATATTTCAGAATATGTGTTGTGATGAATGTAGGCAGGGTAAGATTATGTGGAAGGAATTTCTTCTGATTTAGGCCTGTTCTGGCACCCTATACCTAAGTCAGTCTAGAGCTTTGGAGACTAGTCAAAATTCTACCCCCTACTACTTAGGTTCGCTAAGTAGTAGTTTGAATGACAAGTCACTGTGTAAAAAGAAATTTCTTTCAGATGTTTCTTTTAATTTAAACTAGCCAGCACATTTTTGTTTTTATGTTGTAGTGTTTTTGAGTGTTAAAAATATTTTCTTTCTAAAACTATATAATTTATCCTTTGTGTTTTTGTGTTTCTTTCAAGAGCATGAAATTCTAAATGCATATTGATTTCCAACACCCATAAATTTGGTCTAAAATCTACTGACATAGATTTGATGCCGGTGGCCAGCTCCGGGCAAAGTTATTGTCGGTTCCGAGGGTGGTGGAGAAGGCGTTGGCGAAAGGAGGGAAGGGGAAGGGGAGTGAGAGACAGTATACACCAGAAAGTGTGATCAGGCTTTTCTCCACTTTATTGCTCAGGTGGCGGGGTTTTATATTAAAAAAGTTGGCAAGTAAGCATAATTTTACCAAATAATGAAGGTTACATAGTTTACAGAAACAAGACATGTTTGAGATAAAATACATACTTCGTTAGTACCTAAAGGTTAGATAAAAAGTACCTTTTCTTTTGAATATACTGTTTATTGTGGTTAGAGGTCACGGCTGGTATTTGGTTGCCAGGAAATGCAAAAAGGGGGTATGGGAAAGAAGCAATTCATTATGTTTTGTATGGTGGTCTGTGGCCTGTCAAGGACATTGCTATCATTAGCTGAAACCCCTCAATACTTATCTCGGTAGTGTGAGGCACAAAGGAGTTGTACAGGTGCAAGTAAAGAAATGTCTCTTTTACTGGAAACAGGTTGATTATTTTAACTGTTTTTCAGAAGATGGATATGTGCTTGTGAAGCTACGTAACTAAGGTTTTAGTAAGAATACAAGAGATTATTATGATTAATAAGAACGTTTGTCTATGATTAACTGCAAAGGTGACCTGAGACTTGTCCTTCTACAAATCTAAGTCTGATGCGACTCTCAGGCATCAGAGAAACATCAAAGGCTCATTTACATCAAAAAACACATAGCAAGCTAGCAAATAATGCAGGCCTACAGTTCCCAATGTTTTTAAGTCCAACTACATAGCAGGATCCTTGGTGACTGGAGTCAATCTATTATGTCTTTTGTAGTTTTAGATTGACAAGAGTAGAGATAGCACACCCGTTCTCCAAGAAGGGAACTTCCTTGAAGCCTGCTTCACCCACAATCGTGACTTTGTCAAACGATGTAGGGGGAATGAGGCGTGGCAATTTGATATAATAATATGGATTTTATATAGTGTAATATAAGCTTATACCCATGAATATGTTTCTTTCTAAAGAAGTCTTGGGCAAATGAACAGATAGAAACGGTTGTAATTAAGAAAATAATTTTAAGTGAACAAATGGAAAAAACAGGTTTAAAAATGAATAATTCAATAAGTTATTGTCAGATATATTAAAAGTTTCTTGAATTTAACTTAGACAGTAAACCCATTCATACTGATTTTTTTTGTGGATGTAACTCTTGCATTTTTTTTCCAAAATATGTTTCTTTAAGAACTCTCTGTTCTTCAACTGAAGAATTAAAAAGAAAAAAATATCAAGTCATTTCAGAATTCATGTAAAGTACCATGTATTTATTTCTAGGAAGATTGATGTTTTGAAAGCTACTGCAGAACAAATTTCTTCTCAAACTGGAAATAAGGTACACTGAAAAACAATTATTTAATTCAGATTTAGGAATTAAGATTTAAGAATGCCTAAATAACGCTCATGTTTTTGGTTTAGGAAGTCTTAAATTATAATATTCTTTTTTTCTTTGTTGTTTTGCAGATTCATGCAATTCAGTGTGATGTGAGGGATCCTGAAATGGTTCAAAAAACTGTGTCAGAACTGATCAAAGTCGCAGGACATCCTGATGTAAGTGTAGTGATGGTGAGGCCAAACTACAAAGTGTTTGATGTTGATAACACTCACTAAGATGCACTAAGGAAATAAAATAATGACATGAGCATGATTTGTGTTGAGAAGCACCTATTTTCTGTACTTAGAAAAATCCCAGCTCTAAGACTGCTGCACTGCTTCCTTTCAGGAATACTTTAAAATTGCATTTGCAATCATATAGAACAAACCTGATTTCACTTTATTTAATAAGATTATGAAATAAGAAGAGCAGTTACCCTAGAGCATAATATCTAGTTTAAATGATTCATGCTGTTTGCTTTTCCTAATAATTCTTGATTATCTCTCTCAGTGGAAGAGAATAACAAAAACAAAGAGTTCTACAAGAACCTCCAGATTTCTCCTTTTACAACCTGAGATACATCAGTGTATTATAAAGAGATCATCTCTTCCAGTAATCTCAAAGAGAGTACTTTTCAATGTAAAACATATTTTTGCAGAGATTGGTAATACTGAATTTGCTATAGATCTAAGTGGAATCTTATTTGTAGTGAAGAAATAGGTCATCAACCAAAAGTTTCACTGAGCCAAGTTAAGTCAAAATGAAACCAAGCAATTGAATGACTTGAAAGGAATTTCTTGAAATTCCTTGAAATAAAGTATAGCTACATAATTGGTATACTTAGTCTGTATTTATTTTCTTAGTAATGAATTCTATCCTAATTTTGAGATAAGAATTAGGGTTCTGAAATTTGGTAAATAAAATAGATTTTCACAGGCTCAAAAAAAGTAAAGCCAGGGCCTCTCTGGTGGCGGAACAGGTTAAGTGCAGCACTATGAAGCTGTCCAGAGCCACTGCAGCACAAGTTCGATACCTGAACAGGGAGATTCCCACATGACGCAGCAGACTTCTCCTGCCTCGCCCACTGCTCCTCTCAGCACTGTATTTCGCTCAATCTGCCTGTTCTGCTCCCCACTCTGGTGAATCCTCTCACCTCCTCACATCTCTGTCCTATACCCCAGCTTGTGTGCATAAATAAATAAATCTTTAAAAAAAAAAAAAGTAAAGCAAAACCAGACCTCATGGTATTAGTTCATGGCTGTGACTGTGGACCTCAGCCTTATTCTATTATTTGTGCTATTTTCAGAAATAAAAGCCCTTGTGGGAAGATATTCTCACTTATCTAAAAGTTTCTTTAACTTGCCTTATTCATTTACTAGATTGTGATAAACAACGCAGCAGGGAATTTTCTATCTCCCACTGAAAGACTCTCTGCTAATGCTTGGAAGACCATAACCGACATAGTTCTAAATGGCACAGCCTTTGTGACACTAGAAATTGGGAAGCAACTAATTAAAGCACAGAAAGGTATGTTCATTTATTTCTCACTTATATATTGGGTCCCCACTATATCAATTCTCAGCTATGATGTGGGGATTCTTGCAGAAATTAATGGAAGAGTGTCTATTATTGTACAAGTGATAATTTAATTGGGAAGAAGGATACTTAAATAATTATCATATGCAGGCCCCCCAAGTGGTGCAGGGATTAAAGTATGAGCCACTGCAGCATGAGTTTGATCCCCGGCCAGGGAGCTAACCCACATGGCACAGCAGACCTCTACTGTCTCACCTGCTGCTCCACTCAGCAGTGTACTTCAATAGATACACCTGTTCTGCTCCCTACACTGTCTCTGGTGAGTCCTCTCAATCCCCTTACCCCCGCCACACACACAACTCTGGCCTACACTCTAGTTCTTGTATGCATAAATAAACAAAATAAATCTTAAAAAAAATAACTACCATATGCTATATTGTGTATTATGGGATATTATAAACATGTTTCAGATGCACTAGAAATACAGAGAGCGAATAATTCTCTCTAGGAATGATTATAAAATTTAGGGACAAGATGCAAATGGAGCAGAATTTTTAAAGATATGATATGGAGAGAAAGGAGAGGCAAAGTAAATATGGATATCCATGGGAAGAGACCTGGTGGAGGGGAAAAACATGAGTTTAGGGCCTGATGAGAAATTTGATGTAGTTAGGGATTGGGGAGGGAGAATGTCAGGAGAATGATTATGGGGAAAGTGGGTGGGCGAGGTTGCCATAATAAGAAGTTTGATATTTTCTCTGAAGGAAATGGAATGTTACTTCCCTATGGATTTCTCTGGAAGATGACTCAGGAAGAATGTGGTATGATTGGAAAGGTTACTGGCCAACAGTGTGGGGGATGGCTGAGGTTAAGGAAACCATTCATCAGGCCTTTTCTTTGGGCATTTTGATGAATGGTATGGTGTATAAACTAGGCATTTAGAAGATAAGGTCCACAGGCCTTGCTGATTAGATGGAGTGTTTAGTTGGGCTAAATGCTTTGGATGATGGTGATATCTGTGAGGTTGAGATGTTGGAAAGAGACTATATTTAGAAGGAAATTACTAGATCATTTTTGTTTGGTACTATGAACAAATTTCTTTATAAAAGTTTATGTGATATAAGTAAAATGTGTAATCTATGTATGTGTGAGATATATATATATATATATATATATATATATATATATATATATATATGCCTAGAATGAATATACCTTTGTTTGTCAGACAAACCTTTTATGTATCAGGCTCTGTATTGCATATCTGGATGACAGAGGTGGACAAACTGTGGGAACAAGTTGAGGTTGGGGCTTTAAGGTTGGGGGCACTTTCTCAAAAAAGGTGGAGAGTATCTGAATAAGGACAGAAGACGAGCTCTTGTGCTTCTGGAAGGATGCCATTTGTGTCTTGAGGGGAAAAAGGAAGGCATGGAACTGTCCATCTTCTATCTGCTGCTTCAGAAGCCTGTCCTCAGTAGGTTCAGTTTCTTCTGCACAGTGTGGACAATCCTCATACTAGCTTGTAAATGGATATAGGATAGACAGAAGGATGCTAAATAGAGACACTAACATTGTGTTAGTGTGCTGATACCTTCCATCTTTTCTCCACATACTCATTGAAATCTAAACCCCAGCAAAGTGAATATGATTTAAATTTAGGGTTTGCATGATATTTTATTCTGTTCTGTTTTCAGCAGGAATGAATGACTGGGAAGGAAAACAGAAAGGAGCAGTTGATTCACTTTCTTCCCTTCTCTGTTTGAGATTTTTGTATTTCTTCTCCTGTCTTTCTCTGTCCAATTTTTTTCTCTTCATCTCTTACTAACTTCTTTATTTTTTTTTACTAACTTCTTTATTTCCTTTTTTTTAACAGAAATTTCTTCATCATTAACTATTTGTTCATCATTTATTAATAAGCACCAGCTTAACAATGCAGAAAATTTCAAATCACTCTCCCCAAATTCTTTGTAAAGAGCTTTTCAAGTAAAGACATGATCACTTCTCTCTTCTGTGTAAAACTTCATTAAGTAAGGCAAAGAACAGTGTACATCTTGCTATAAAATGCTGCCCATGACTAAGGAGACAGTATCTGGCCAGGGGGACTTCACTATCCAGGCCCTGAAAAGCTCTGTTCATGAATTCTCTCTTCACAAAGCAAGTCCACCACTTGCTGGGTTTATCATTCTGAAGGTCAAAAACTTTCTGACAAGTCTCAGTTGGTGTCCTGGCTTCATTGCTCTAAGTAGACTCTCATCACTTCATCCTACAGTTTTCAGGTTTGACTCAAATTGCATTAAGTGGGAAACCAGGCTGTCCAGGAAGGGGAAAATTAGCGATTCCCAGTGTATACATTTCTTGCTCACCTCGGCTTTTGGAATAGCGCTTTTGGAGCTCCTTTCGACATTCAGATCTCTCTCTCTCCGGGTCCGCTCAGCTACATTCTTAATCCTTTTTAAAGAAGACAATGTGTTGCAGTCTAGACACCCCATATTGTCCTGGGAACCCAACCTCGGTCAGAGCCGGCCTCCGACAACAATGGTCTGTGGATATAAGACCTGAAATCATAAAATTCGTAGAAGAAAATACAGGCAAAACTCTACACGACATACAACTCAGCAAAATTTTTAAAGACACATCCGCCAAAGTGAAGGAAGTGAAGGAAAAGATAAACAGCTGGGATTACATCAAACTAAAAAGCTTCTGTATAGCAAAAGAGACATTAGCCAAAACAGACACCCTACTAGTTGGGAGAAAATCTTTGCATACAATACAACCAATAAAGGGCTGATAACAAAAATCTACAAGGAGCTCACACAACAACAAAAACAAAGCCAACAATCCAGTCAAAAAATGGGCAGAAGAGCTAAAAAGACACTGCTTCAAAGTAGAAAAGCAAATGGCCAACAGGTATATGAAAAAATGTTCATTATCACTTATAATCAGGGAAATGCAAATCAAAACCACCATGAGATACCACCTTACTCCAGTGAGAATGGCACACATTGAAAAAACAGGCAACCTTTCTGGTGAGGATGTGGAGAAAAAGGAATTCTCCTACACTGCTGGTGGGAATGCAAACTGGTTCAACCACTATGGAAAGCTGTATGGTGGTTCCTCAAACTGCTAAAAATGGAACTTCCATACAATCTGGCAGTACCACTTTTGGGAATCTACCCAAAGGACACAAAAACATTAATCCAGAAGGATACATGCACCCTCATGTTTATCGCAGCACTGTTCACAATAGTTAAGACATGGAAACAACCCAGATGCCCAAAAAGAGATGACTGGATCAAGAAGATGTGGTACATATACACCGTGGAATACTATTCAGCAATCAAAAAGATAAACACATGCAATTCGCAGCAACATGGCTAGAGCTAGAAGGGATCATGCTCAGCGAAATAAGCCAGAAAGAAAGAGAAAAATGTTGAGTGGTTTCACTTATAGCAGGAATATAGGGAAACCAAAGAGAGAGACGTTCAGCTAGGGAGGGGGAGGATGAGGACTCAAAAAGGGGGAGAAAAAGTGCAAGGAATTATGGTGACAGTTCACGGGTGAATTGGTGGTGGGAAACCTACGGGGAATATACAATAAAGTAAAAGACATAAATAACACTGGTCAACATTGAGATCGTAACTGACTTAAAAAGGCCCTAATCTGTAGTAGCTTGGTGTGCTGAACTTGGCTGCAATATGTCTCTAAAGATCCACTTCCTTCGTTCCCCTCTGGATTTCTTCCCTGAAAACTGTGGTATGGTTAGTGATGAACATGGCAAATGTTTTCATCAAGATATCACATCAATGGAACAAAAATACCAGGGAAAATGGTCTACTCCAATGCTGGCTGACTACTGCTGGACACTCCCCAGAGATGCTCCTGAACATCTGTACAAGAGAAAGTGAAGAAATCTAAGAAGTAGTGTATGACTTGATTTTTTACAGGTATTAACCGTAGGCCTATTACTATTGACATGCATTTTGTGATGTAAACATCCATTTATTGCAGATTACAAAAAAAAAATAGAGCCAAAATTAGAATTTCACTGCCATATTTGTGTTGAGCACATACAAATAGATAGGAAATGACTATTTTTATTTCAGTGATAATACTTTTGTAAAATTTGTTGACCAGTGTAATAATAACAGTAAAAAATACTTAAGGGCCTCCCTGGTGGCGCAACGGTTTAAATGCAGCGCTGTGGAGCTGTCGGCAGCTGCAGCGCGAGTTCAGTGCCCGGCTGGGGAGATTCCCACATGGTGAGTGGACTTCTCCTGCCTTACCCGCTGCTCCCCTCAGCAGTGTGTATTTTGGTTGATCTACCTGTTCTGCTCCCCACTCTGTCTCTGGTGAACCCCCTCACTGCTCCACATCTCTGCTCTGCACCCCAGCTTGTACCCAAAAATAAATAAATCTTTAAAAAAATATTTAAATAGAAAAAAAGAAGACGACAATGTTCTGGAAGCAATAGATGGCTTTATTCACAATATCCATATCTTTTGTGCCTCTAAGATAGGTTATTTGCGCTGACTTTTGATAGCTAACAGTGCCCTGTTTATAGTGAGTGTGGTGGTGGGATCCCTAATGAAAGAGTAGTAAGCTGGCATCTGGTATTGGGTAAGCAATCAAGAGATCAGGTGCATCCTGTGGTTATAAACCACAAGATCTCATTTATTTCTTTACCTGTCTCTGTAAACTTTCCACTTTTGGATTTCCCTTAGTCACTTTCATCACTTTCTGCTTCTGTGCCTGATTTTATCTTTTGTTTCCCTTTGCCCATCCCCATGACCTCTCATTTCTGTTCAACTTGCCCTCCTTTTCTCATCATTGTCTTTCATTTTAACATAGACTTTGATCTATTCTTATTCACCACATTTGATTAAAATTCTATGGGCTTTATTAAAAATATATTAGTTAGAAGACTTTTTTTTAAAAAGATGGAAGCTGGTTTTTATTCTTCCAAGATTCCTGTCAGTTATTTATGCTCTAACTTGACAGAGTTTTAAGGACATGTATTACTGGGTTCTGAGGAGTATAGTGCAGAGTCTATTCTGGGATTGGATGGACAGTCAGTTCAGGGGCTAATAATCTCTGACGTGTGTTCAAGTAGTAAATCTGAACATCAGTTCAGGGTACAGGCAATCTGTGGTAATTTGTGATTTGAACTATGTTAGGAAGACAGTTAAGGTAAAATATCTGGGGAACTCATCTTTTCAACTTCTAGCTGTTATTTTTATTTTATATACTTACATCCTTGTTTTCCCCTGAGGTCTAGTCCCCTTACTTCTACTACCATAGCACCCATGAACCATCACATAGTCCATTGTGCTCTTCCCTGCCCTCTTTTGACCCCTCCTTTCCCTCCTGCTCACCTGCTGTTACTTTTTTTTTTTAAGATTTTATGTATTTATTTTTGCATAGATAAACTGGGATGTAGGACAGGGGTGCAGGGGCTTAGAGGATTCACCAGAGACAGAATGGGGAGCAGATCAGGCAGATCTACTGAAATACACTGCTGAGAGGAGCAGCAGGAAAGAGGGAAAGGTCTGCTGTGCCATGTGGGTCAGCTCCCTGGTAGGGGATAGAACATACGCAGTATGGGTGATAATGCTGAAACTTAACCCCTGTGCCACCAGGGAGGCCCCACCAGCTGTTACTTTTAATTAAGCTTCTGAGAGTCATTCCTGTGCTTGCTCAATTCAAGGATCAACCAAATATTTGAGGGGAGTTTATATACAGATGTCCCTTCTTTCTTTCCAGTTGCTCTGACAGTCTTACCTCTGTCCTTTGGAAACAGGTGATATGTTAGCTGTCACTTACCTTTTGAAATTGATATTATTATGTTTAACCTGTGCCCAACAAATGCCTCTTGTGCCACTCACTGTCAGAGGCATACTAGATATGTGTCCAACCCAGTATGACACTCTTCATACTTGACTGTGTTTTAGAATCCTAAATTATTTGTTAAAAATTTAGTATAAATATTGGCCATATGTCCATTATTATCTTTTAAAAATGTGTTTGGATTCCACCTAAAGAAAACTGATATTTTTTCTTAAATTTTTTTATTTTCTTGTGCATGTGTCAGCTGACAAAATACATGGCAGCCCACCCAGATGTTATAGTAGATTTTGAACTAGCTTTGGTCATTGAGTCACATGGGTTATTTTATACCAGTAGACTAGAATTTCTTTTACAGAGCCCCGTATGGGAATTCTATCATGATTACAATAACTTCTATAATTATTAAAGATAGAGGATGTAGTAGGTGTTAGACTATTAAACAAGCACATGGGAAGCATTGTTTTTAAGGACATGACCTAATCATAATTAACTTTTCTCCTTTCCCCCCTCTCCCTACTTCTTTAATACCAATATTTGTCAAGTGATTATTTTGTGTCAGGTTTTGATCTAAGTGCTAAAAATTTATTAACTTATTTAATACTTGAAATGATTCTAGAAGATGAATGCTATTTTATTCCCTTATATAGACGTGGATGGAAACTGAAACATAGTAGATCTTTTTAAATACGTGAGGTGGATGTTTTAAGTCTCACTTTCACACATGATGAACTGTGGTTTATTAGATTTCTAATGTGTTAGCTATCATTGTCACTAACGATTCACATGATCTGCTTTTTCTTTGTTGTAAATGGTATTGGGGAAAAAGAAGGAACTGGAGTTTAATTGTGATCACAGTCCTCTAGTTTACACACACATACTTGGACAGAAAAAGTCATTGGGGAACAGATTTGAAAAGTACTTCTATGCTTCTGGGAAAAGGCCACAAGACCTGGCAAGGGGTCACTGGTCTATGTTAATCCTATTAATCCTGTCCAGTAGATACCCCAAAAAGATGAAGGTATGTTCAGGGGAGGTGAGGGGTCTCATGAGCTGCATGAGATAGCAGAAAGGCTGCAGTCCTGGGCTGTCAAGTCACAGACCCTATTTAATTTTACAGTAGTTAAACATTTAAAAAATATTTTAAAGATTTATTTTTTATTTATTTATGTATACAAGAACTGGGGTGTAGGCCAGAGGTGCAGAGGGTGAGAGGATTCACCTGAGATAAAGTGGGAAGCATGGCCTCCTTGGTGGCGCAACGGGTTAAGTGCAGCACTATGAGGCTGTCCAGAGCCACTGCAACATGAATTTGATACCTGGCTGGGGAGATTTTCACATGGTGCAGCAGACGTCTCCTGCCTTGCCCGCTGCTCCCCTCAGCATTGTACTTCAGTCAGTCTGCCTGTTCTGCTCCCCACTCTGTATCTGGTGAATCTCTCACCACCCCACACCTCTGGCCTGTACCCCAGCTTGTATGTATAAATAAATAAATCTTTAAAAAAAATAAAGTGGGAAGCAGAACAGGCAGATCTACTGAAATACACTGCTGGGGGAAGCAGCGGGCTAGACAGGAGAGGTCTGCTGCACCATGTGTATCAGCTCCCTGGCCAGGGATTGAACTCAGGCCACAGTGTCTGGCGATAGCCTGATAGCACTGAGACTTTTATCCCTGCCCCACTAGGGAGGCCCTAAACTGAAAGATTTTAAGATTCATTCAAAGTGAAGATAAAGGAGTGATTAATACTGAGTAGAGGGCCAGTAAAGGGAGTTATTGAAGGAGAACCAGTGAAGGAATGTTTTAGTAATCATAACATTAGGGGGACTTAGTCTGGATATTAAAAAAGTTGACAAGGGATGTTGTGAGCACACATGAAGTTTGTTGATGCAATTTGTGATGTTTACCTGCAGTTTGTAACTATTAAAACTCTCTTTGTAAGAGTAAAGAAGGCCATTATGGTATTTTGGGGTTGCAGGGTGGATTTTTTAACACACTATAGTGTTTAGGATTTCAGTGATTAATTTATATAACAGTAGTCTGTAAACAGGCGAGTTGACTAGGAGGGAATTAAAGTACCCAGAATTTATAATAAAGCATCAAAGACCATATATGGATATAAGAACTTCAATAGAAGGACAGAGTCCAGAGAGTAAGGCACTATATTGAATATTCTGGGTTAATGACAAAGCAGAAATTCTTGGCTAAATTGAGATGAAAGTGAAAGATGTTGGAGATGGGGTGGTTGTGAAGCTGTGAGATTTATGGCATTGTCTACCTGGATGCTGAAATCTACCAGCATGATAGAAATTCAGATTTGAGATGCAGATACAGATAATTTTATAGGTTTGTGAACAACAGACAAATTTCAATGAAACTGTAAGAGTAGCTAGGAAGTCAGATAGCATCAATTGAAGGTAGTTGGTGGTTGAAAGCTGATTATCAGTTTGAAATTATTTTTGTAACCAACAGCAACAATTAATGAGCAATCCTTAGAATCTAATGATATTTGCTGGACCCTGTTTTCCAGATGATAGATCTTGGGCCAACAGCAGGAAAATAATTTGCCTAAGGTCACACAGCAAACCAGGTAGTAAGTAGTATAATCAGTATTTGAGCCCAAGTGACTTTAAACTACACTCTTCCACCGTTGTTGGTCATGGAACTAAAATTATTATTTCAATTTTTATCATTTAGATTAAATTAACACCCTATTTTAGAACTTTTGAGTATTCTTTTAAAATTGGAACAAAAACTTACACTCTCTTTCATTTTAATAGATAGTGTTATTTTTAGTGACTTTTTGAAATAATGAAGCATGGGCTAAAATACTGTATATTTCGTTTATTGCTCTCTTCTTCATTTACTTGACTCACTAAATAACAGATTCATTTCTGTTGACTGAATTGAAATGTTAGAAACCTGCCATCTACAAACTTCTTCCTTACACAGTTACTCTGATTTAAATAACTGGCCCTTCTAACTGAAAGAAAAATCTGTGACTAGCCCTGAGAATCATTTACTTTGAGATTTACTATCACTATCTTTTTTTTAATGTCCAAGTGCACTGTTTGACCATGCAACATTTATGCTACTGTAGCAGTGCAATTCTAGATTTTTACCTCCTTTTTATATTCAGAGAGAGTTGAAAACAGAAATATCTTATCAACAGCAGTAGGCTACCCATATTATTTAGGCTGAAAAAATAAGATCTAAAGGAAGAGAGTGAACAGCTTATTTTCATTTTCAGAATCTGAATTATGTAATAATGGCTTAACTCCTCTCTCACACCTTGATAAACATTTCTGTTAAATCTGAATTGGAAAAATGGAACCCTTTCATGCAGGAGCATTGCTGTGTGTAAGTTATTGTCACTTTGAAAGTAGCTTTTATAATTGTACTGTAGGAAGATGCAGTTGCTGGCTGTTGCTAGTGTGCTGTAATGGTGTACGTTAATGTTCCACATCCCTCCTCTTTCAGAGCAATTTTGAAAGCAAAATAATTTTCAGAGATCTGAAAGGCTGTGTGTGATTTATATAAAAGAAGTTACCAGGATGACTAACAGCCATTCTTACTTCTCATCCTCAAAATGGCGCTCATGCTCCCTTTCCCACTCCCACATCCTGCTCAGTTTGTGCTGAGTTTTGTTTCTACTCTGGAAAATGTGGAGGGAAATAGAAACTAAATATGTGGAGGAGAAAGAAAGCAGACATATGAATATTCCTTATTTTCTTTGTAGTCCTTTAAATTCTTCGTCTTTTAAATTTTGCGGAGTATGGTGTGGTAACATATACCCAAGAGGCCTATATTTCTAAATCATATAGTGTTGTGAACTTTTTTGTTTGCTTTCCTTCTTGGGGGAGCACTCTTCACAAATTCCAGCAGCCTCCCTCCCCAAATCCTCATCTCTCTCCTCAACTCACTGGGGATGCCCTGTTTTGCTTGTATTTCTTCTATGACAATCTGTCTAGTCCATGTGTATAATGTGTCATATATACTTTATGTATATTAGTTTTAGGCAAAAATCTGGTTTATCTTAAAGCTTATTTCATTTGTTTTTCTTCTCCCAGGATTATTGTTCTTTCTCACTTGCTGTTCAGTGTCTCAAGATAGTTGTGTCATGTATCTTAGTTTTCTTGATGTTTACAGGAGTTGAGACAAAAGTCTCTGATAATTTAGTTTTGATTCTGGTTTATTCTTTAGTGTGTACTTAGTTAATAGAAATACTGTCCATCTGATCATGCAGGATCTTACAGGGCTATGCTTCTGGATTTGGGCCTTCGTTCGCTCATCTGGTATAGAATTCCAAAGAAGCATACACTGGGTCATCAGCAATGACAGCAAGATAACTAGTGAGATAAGCATTTTTTGAAAGGTCATTTACTCATTAATTTAGGACGAGTGAAGTTTTTAAAAATGTTTCAGTATTTGTTATGCTCCTGAATTCTCATAAATCATGTTTTCCTGATGTGAATTTACTTAGTGATGTAATTAATTATTGTCCTTTTAAAATTTCAGGAGCTGCATTTCTTGCTATTACAACTGTCTATGCTGAGTCCGGCTCAGGTTTTGTAGTACCAAGTGCTTCTGCCAAAGCAGGAGTTGAAGCCATGAACAAGTGAGTATTATTTTAATCCTGTCCTTGAAGATAAATGATGTACTTTGGTAGCTCGTAGGACTAAATTCCTGCTTGGGGTCTCCATCCAAAGAAAAGGAAAACAAAGATTAATTTGAATTCCTGAGGAAACAGATGTTTTATCTTCTGGGTGAACTTTATGTAATGATGGACATGTTCTATAAATCCACACTATCCAATAGCCCATGCATGGCCTCTGAATCCTTGAATTGTGGCTATGGTGACTTAGAAACTAAATTTTATTTAGTTTTAACGTTTTAAAATATTTAGGGCCTCCCTGGTGGCAGAGGTTAAAGTCTCAGCGCTATCAAGCTATCACCAGCCACTGTGGCCTGAGTTTGATCCCTGACCAGTGAGCTCACCCATGTGGCACAGCAGACCTCTCCTGTCTCACCCACTGTTCCCCTCAGCAATGTATTTCAGTAGATCCACCTGTTCTGCCCCCAATTCTGTCTCTGGTGAATCCTCTTACAACCCCACAACTCTGGCCTACACCCCTGCTCTTGCATGCATAAATAAATAAAAATAAATCTTTTAAAATTTTTAGAAAATGTTTAATTGCTGTAAAATTAAATAGGGTCTGTGACTTGACAGCCCAGGACTACAGCCTTTCTGCTGTCTCATGCAGCTCTTGCTATCCCTCACCTTGCCTGAATACACCTTCATCTTTTTGTTGTATCTACTGGACAGGATTAATAGGATTAACATAGACCAGTGACCCCTTGCCAGGTCTTGTGGCCTTTTCGCAGCAGCATAGAAGTGCTTTTCAAGTCTGTTCCCCACTGACTTTTTCTGCTGTCTTTGTTGTAGTACAGGTTCTCACCATGGCTTGCTTTTTTCCCTGTAATAGCCGTTTAGTATGTTTCTCTGCTACCAGTCTCTTTCCTCTTTATTTTTGTATTCACATTCTCACCAGAATCATCTTTCTAAAAATATATATCTGCTTATGAAATAACCAAACTAAAAACTTCAGGTCATTTTTCCATTACTTTTGGGAATAAGAGCCAAAACTCAGTGTGGTCCTCTAAACAGACTTGTCCTGGACCTTTGTTTGTTCAGTGACTTACTTGATAATTATTTATTGTGTGCCTTTTGTTACATACCAGGGATATGACAATGAGAGAAAGTAGAGTAGACCCCAACCTCATGAGCTTGTATTCATGTATCATTATTCCTGGGCTTTAATTTCTTTTTTTTTAAAGATTTATTTGTTTTTGCATACAAGCTGGGGTGCAGGCCAGAGGTGGGGGGTAGTGAAAGGGTTCGCCACAGACAGAGTGGGGAGCAGAACAGGCAGATCGACGGAAATACACTGCTGAAGGGAGCAGCGGGCGAGGCAGGAGAAGTCTGCTGTGCCATGTGGGAATCTCCCCACTGGGCATCGAACTCGCGCTGCAGCTGCTGACAGCTCCACAGCGCTGCACTTAACCCGTTGAACTACCAAGGAGGCCCCTATTCCTGGGCTTTAATTTCTATTCAACTGCTCCACACTTTCTTAAATATGTCATTCATTTTCATTTCCTTGTACCTGGATTATGATATTGTTGGAATTTGTTCTTGCCTGTCTTCAAGTTTCTCACTTTCTCCGGAATGTTTCTCTTTTTACTCTAGAACAAAATTCCTCATTCTCTGTGTACCCTTGGCATTTTGTTTATTCCAATCCGATGAAAGACTAATATACTATTAATAAGTGGCACCCATGGTTATAGATTCTAAAGTGAAGGTTATGTGCCAATATAATAGGAGCACAAAAAAGGTCATGATAGAGTACTTTTAAACATACTGTTGGGTTATTAGTATTTTAATTTTAGAATCTGTGTTGTTTAATTTTAGATCTCTTGCAGCTGAATGGGGTAAATATGGGATGCGATTCAATGTGATTCAACCTGGGCCTATAAAAACCAAAGTAAGTTTTAGAATGCTTGTTACCATATTGTGAATTATTAAGCCGTGGAATGTTGATAGACATAGTCTAATTGTTGTATACAGGACTGGTGGTGGGGAGAGGATTTTGCCATTGTCCCACTGTAAGAAATAAGAATGCAGTAGCTAACCAACTTTTTGATAAGGTCAATTTCATTGTCTTAATATTCTGGAATCTCTTATGCCATCAATTTTGTCAAGTTGTCTGATTTGCTTCAGTGATCTATTATTGGTCCTGTTGTTCTTCATTTTACCATATTTTAAAGATTCTTTGACATCGGTTTTTGTTTGTTACTCCTTTTGATATCCTTTTTAAAATTATGGAAATGCTTTGAGAGATGCTTTAGAAATTTATCATACAATCTTGGTCTGCATTGCTAGCATTTTCTTTCACTCACATCTGCCTTTTTACTTTCAAATACTTAAATGTGTTACTGATTTCCACATCTTCTTGATTAAAAAACACTTCGATTTCAGCTGTAATCAATAATCCTTATGAAATTTTTTTTAACACAATTTTTTTTCCAAAGATTTATCTATTTTTGCATACAAGCTGGGGTGTAGGCCAGAGGTGTGAGGATGTGAGAGGACTCATCAGATACAGAGCGGGGAGCAGAACAGGATGATTGACTGAAACACACTGCTGAGGGGAGCATTGGGTGATACAGGAGAGGTCTCCTGTGCCATATGGGAAACTCCCTGGCCGGGGATCGAACTCATGCTTCAGTGGCTATGGACAGCTTCATAGTGCTGAGACTTAACTTCTTGCGCCACCAGGGAGGCCCTCCTTATGGATTCTTACCGCAACTCATAAGTATCACTCTTGCTGTTATGTATATTGGTTAGAAGATCCACAGGTTCTCTGTTTTCTCACATTACCCCAAATAACTCACACATCTTTGTGTTTCCGTGTAAAGTAATGTGGATTCCTATGAGCTGGTTACTAACTGGCCACTCATGGACAACTGTGACCTATTTGCTATCTGAAAATCACAGCAGAGCATTCCTTGACTACTTTCGGAGAATAGCCTGTATCACAAGGGAGGCCTGGGAATACCTAGGATGCCGTTGACTTGATTATGTAACTAATAACTAACTCCATGGTGGTCTCGGGATAACTTTGCCTGTGATGACATCAAATACTTTGCTGATGCAAATATCTCTTGACATATGGTCACAATGTCCCCTTCTGTGTTCCTCGTAAAACTTTGTCCCCTTGGCCCCCCGGACCTCATTCCTCATACTGTTGTCCCATGATCAGTTTTCACTAACCTGTATGCTTTCAATAAAAGACACAAGAACTTCTGTTCAAGTAGCAGAGTCTTGTCTTGCAAACCTGCTCCACAACTGTCTGTCCTTCCTTCATGGAGGTCCCTGGCAGCAACAAAGTTCCTGTTGAAACAAAGTAAGGGTTCACAATCCTAACTTTAGCACTGAAGACCCAGGTGAAGTTTGATATTTTGTTTCATTCTATAAATACATTGGAAGATAATGCTAAGGAGCATTTGGTTGTTGGCTCTTACATAGGAACAAGAAACTGACATTAGTTTATTTAGTGGCTTAAAGACTGGAAAATGGGAGGGGGAAGCTATTTGAGTGAATGAAACTTGATTAAGTATCTTATGTGACATCTAAATAATAAAGAGTCTAATGAAATTTATGGAAAAATAACCCAAAAACATTCATGATGGCATTACGGCAGAATTTGTCAGGGAACCAAACAGCACTCAGAGAAGAGGGAAGATCTTTATTTACACTGGCAGCCCCTAGCAATTAGGCAACAGGATGCTTAGCCTAAAGCAGGGGTACATTATCACTTTAAAGCCAGATGGGATACAGAAGCAGGAGACTTCTAAGCATTATCTGAAGTGCTTGAGTCAGGCATGTGACCTTGAGAACATTATCAGTTATTACCTGAAACATAGTCTACAGTGAAGCTTTGTACACTAGTCACAGTACCTTCTTTCTGGATCTCAGTAGCTAGGAAAGATCATGTGCATTTTATTTATTTATTTAACATATTTATTGTGTGCCTGCTGTGTGCAGAGGTGCTGAAAAGTGACAGAAACATTTGTGACAAAGTGCTTGCTTTCTATAAGCTAAACTAGGTTATAGTCTATCAGTAGAGGTGTGAGTTGTACATTGTTAACAAGTGGGTAGTTTTGAAGAGATAAAAAGAAAATTGAAGTATAAAGCCCCCTAAGCAGCCTCCCTGGTGGTGCAATGGGTTAAGTCTCAGCACTAAGAAGCTATCCATAGCCACTGCAGCACAGTTTCGACCCCAGTCAGAGAGGTTCCCACGTGGTGTAGCAGACCTTTCCTGTCTCGCCTGTTGCTCCCCTCAGCAGTGTATTTCAGTGGATCCGCCTGTTCTGCTCCCCGCTCTGTCTCTAATGAATCCTCTCACCACCCCACACCTCTGACCTACACCCCAGTTTTTGTATGCATAAATCAATAAAAAAATTTTTTTTTTTAAAGCCCCCTAAGCAAGCACCTGTCCTGATAGAACCAGGATTGGGGCTTTTGTCACTGCTGCTTTGTTCCTGGCTAGGCAGAGCTAGGGCACTCTGAGATGCCTCCTGAATGCTTGCTTTGTTTAATTCCTGTGTTATTGAAAAAACTGTCACCTAGACTTCTAGGCACTAGTGTAAAAAATTTGATTATTTTTATTAATCTAAGCACATGCATAGGTCATCTTGATTTGCTCTATCACATCAATAACAATTTGGATGGCACCATTAGTTATGGTTTTTCTCTCTCTGTTCTACTTGAAATTAATATTTGTATGTATTTGTAGTCTTCCTTCCCTATTATTTGAAAAGAGAGAAGAGGAAAAGGGTTTCCTCTTAAATATGTCCTGCTTGAGTCATTTTCATATTTACAAAATCCAATGACAGTAGCACCCCTGCTTGTGTAACCAGATCCCTATGGCCCCAGAGGCTGGGGGGCATGTCAGTTTTATTGGGACTGAGACACGCTGCCCCATTTGCTTGGGTGGCAGCTGCCCAAGTGCTGCCTGTGGCCAGCCTGGCCAGGTCAATCTAAAAAAATGGCTGAAGTTGGAGGGCGGGGTGCTGGCACATAAGAAAGGGAAACGCCTGAGGACTACCCCCAGGTGGTGGAAATCCCACTAGCCCCTCTGCACCTCGGGGGATCTGGTTACACTTCCATCCCCATAAGCTTTTACATTTTTTTTTTAACTTTTATTTTTTTTATTTTTTATTTTTCCCATTTTTTTTATTGTTATTTGTGTCTTTTACATTTTGTATTCCCCTTGGGCAGCCCACCACCAATTCACCCGTGATCCATCTCCATGGTCCCCTGTATTCTCTTCTCTTCCATTTTGTGCCCTTATCCTCCCCTCTCCCCTCCCCCACCGCTGAGTGTCTCTCTCCCACCCGGCCTCCCTATAGTCCTGTTATAAGTGAAACCATTCGATATTTTTCTTTTTCTTCTGGCTTATTTCACTGAGTATGATTCCCTCTAATTCCATCCATGTTGCGGCAAATTGCATGTGTTTATCTTCTTTCCATGCTGAATAGTACTCCATTGTGTATATGTACCACATCGTCTGGATCCAATCATCTATTTTTGGACATCTGGGTTGCTTCCATACCTTTGCTATTGTGAATAGTGCCGCAATGAACATACGGGTGCATGTATCCTTTCGGATTAGTGTTTTTGTGTCCTTTGGGTAAATTCCCAAAAGTGGTATTGCTGGGTCGTATGGGATCTCCATGTTTAGCAATTTGGGGAATCGCCATACAGCTTTCCATAGTGGCTGGACCAGTTCACATTCCCACCAGGAGTGTAGAAGAGTTCCTTTTTCTCCACATCCTTTCCAGCATTTGTTGTTGCCTGTATTTTTAATGTGTGCCATCCTCTCAGGTGTGAGGTGGTATCTCATAGTGGTTTTGATTTGCATTTCCTTGATTATAAGTGATGTTGAGCATTTTTTCATGTGTCTGTTGGCCATCTGCTTGGTACTGGAACAAAAACAGACAGAAAGACCAATGGAACCGAATAGAATACCCAGAATTAAAGCCACATATCTATGAACTGCTAATCTTTGACAAAGGAGCAAAGAAAATGCAGTGGAACAAGGACAGTCTATTTAATAAATGGTGCTGGGAAAACTGGACAGCCACATGCAAAAAAATGAAACTAGACTACGACCTCACACCCTGCACAAAAGTCAACTCAAAATGGATAAAGGACCTGGATGTAAGACCTGAAACCATAAAATGTATAGAAGAAAAT